>CAJVPT010005222.1:0-12447 GCA_910592055.1 Acaulospora colombiana | reverse complement strand
TAAATTTGTACATACTCATCCTACAAAATCTAATAAACAAGGTGTAAGCCACCCAGTTTAAAAAAAAAAAAAAAAATAAGATAAACATACCGTTTTTAGCTGTATAGCATGTGCAACTATATTATATATTGAATTTCACTGAGTTTCTATATCTAAAATAGGTTTTAAAGTTTTTATTTGCTGATTTATGCAAATATCATTTAATTTTTTCAACTGATGAGGTGATGTTCATATTTTTACAACCAGTTTTCGTAATTATATATAAATAGATTAGTAAATATGAAAAACCATATACTGTATATATTATATAAACTTATTTGTTTTAGATTTTTTCCATATATATTTAAAGCTTCTTGTACACATAAATTAATAATATATGCAAAACATTGTAAATGGTTTTCTATTGCATTAAAAGATATTGCTTGAGTTTTATGTCACTCTTTTATCAATTTAGCAGATGCAATATTATTGGTTATAATTCCTAATATCTTTAAAATTAAATAAACTATTTTAGTTTTATATTATATTTATTTTAAATATATAAATAAATTTACTTTCATTTGAATCATAAATTTTTTTAAACATGATAAAATGCTTCTTTAATACTTTTACTTGAATGGATACCCTACAGCTGTATAAAGTCTATTATTATATTCTGTATTCATCAATTTTTATTGATAAAATAGACAGTTATGCCTAAAAATACTTTTATTGAAACTAATATTCAAATATAAAGTGTAAATGAAATATAACTTTCTATTTCGTGTAATATCTTTTAAATTTTTTCTTAATTATTTTAATTAAAGTTTATAATACAGGTTTTAATAGAAGTAGCTGATGATATTTTAATATCTGATGCTAATGTTTGTATGAAAACAAGGAAAGTTGATTCTTGGACAATTGTAAAAGATTACTATTGAATAATAATCCATTGAACAAGTTTTTTTTTCATTTTTGTTGAGTCATATATCTACTATATATAAATACAAAAAATTAATGATATTTTTTTTAAAAATTTAAAAATTATTTGAAATTACTTTCGTTTTAAAAAAATTAGCAATTTTAGTGTTGCCAGTTATTAAATTTAATTTTGCTGGATAAGTTTTTTCAGGATGTTTTATTAGATTAGAAGTACTGCCTTCACTACAAGTATATATTATTCTGCAATATTTACAGGTAGCCTTTTTGTCCTTTTTAAAACTTGTATTCTTTGTAAAGTGTTTCCATACTTTATTTCTAGAAATTGTTGAAGTAAATGAGACTAATTCTGATGAATTGCTTGTATTAGAATTTTCAATATCGATATTGTTATGGCTAGTTAAACTACTATTTTTATTGTATGCAAATTGTATGCTATCAAATGAGTTTTTATATTCTATTTTTAAAAGAAATAAATTAGCAAAAACAAAGGATATGATGAAAGTAATTAAGCAACAAAACTATAATATCACAATGAAATGTTTAAAAAATTATTAAGAAGAGCAAGTATTGAATTTTTTTTAACTTGCCTTTTATATTATTTTAAAAAAAAACCCCCTATTTTAATTTCCTAGATAGTTCAATTTTAATTTTCTAGATAGTTTGATTTTAATTTTCTAAATAGTTTGATTTAAATAAAATTAAACTATTACAGTATATAATAATTTATATGAACTGGTACATATCTGATTTGAATTATATCAGATTTGGTCTGAATCCAATTTGAATTTGATAATTTTGTAAATTTAAAATTCAATTTGATCCAAATCCAATTGAATTAAAAGTTTTGAAATTTGATTTGATCCAATTCATATCTGATTCACAGATCAATCAGATTCGAATCAAAATTGTGAACACTACTGATCAGAATGATAGATAAAAAAGACTTTAGCTTGAACAAATAGTAGCTTTTTCATCACCTGGAAACTTGTTACTTATATTTTATTGACTCCATGAAACTTGATCTATAGGTTAATCCAATTGAAGTAGTGAGACAGACACAGGATACTAATTAACCTTTTCAATTACTAATGATGTTATTGAAACATATAAGGTAATCAGTAAGAACTGTTTACATTTAGTTACTAATATTTTCATATCAACCAATCAATAGACTAATAACATTGTGCTATCAGAAATTCAGAGTCAAACTATAATAGGCAAAATTCCTCAATAAAACTATGAAAAATAGTAAATATTTTAAGAGAAAACAGAATAGTATGAGAAGGTGGATAATAAAATAAACCTTCTTCTATTGACAAAACCTCTATTTCTATTATTTCAGTTTTGTAAGGTGATACTTCACTTGTCAGTTCTTTTATTTCCTAGAATCTTCTTGTCCTTAGTAGAGGAAGTACATATTTGGGTCTTTTCAGGTCACTAGAGACCCAAGTTTTTATTCAAAGGAGTTTATAAATAAGTAAGGAAAAGTAGGAGAGATATGTGAAGATAAGCTGCAAGTTGTTTTAATGAAAGTATAAAGACTTTATTAGCAAGGAAGTATAAAACTTCTTGGAAACATTTTTTTTATGTGTGGTTAGAGAATCAGTAGAAAAAGTTTTTTGATTTTTTTTTTTTTTTTTTTTTATACTTTTTGTCAGGCTAGGTATGTATGCTTTATTAAACATGTATATACTTTACATTAAAGATGTATCACTAAAGTTAAGTCTCTACCTAACTTACTCATCTCTATTTTAAGAATTATTAAAACTCTAAGTGCAACTTTGGAAGTGATTTATCACTCTATTAGCAGTTCAGGTAAAGACCCTTTCCACTATTAACTTTATTGCCTGCAGGTCACTACTCAGATCCCTCTGTGAGGTTCTAACAGAGCTTAAAATCCAACCATTTCATTTCATACTCTACTCTTTTTATTAAAATTTCTCGAAGGCTTTCATTTTCAAGGTTTATTTCTTCAGATAGTGGATTTCTTTTCTTCAAGAGTATAGTTTTCTGACCTGATAGATAAGGTCTTTTTGTCTTGTCTTCTTTACTAATACCTTGTGTTCATTTCCATTTGATTACCTTTTCACATTTCTTGTTCTAAACTTCTTTTTGAATTTTGTTGCAAATCTTTTTTGCATTTTTAATATCTACTTTTATGCTATTCTTTCTATACATTTACTATAACATTTTAGATCTGCTACTTCTAAGATAAGGTTAGTTTTTATAAAGTCAATATGGAAACTTGGTATATTTTGACTTGTTCCAGAAGTCTGTTCTACTATTTTAGCGATCCACTTATTAAACTCTTCTATTTCTTCATGGTCATCAATGCTTAGCCTAGAATTTTTTTCTTTAACCCTCTCTCTTTCTTTTCTATAATAGTTCTTTGAAGTTTCTAATGATTCTATCTACTCCTTTATTCCATTCCTCTTGTAGCTGATCTTTATATGCTGAACATTTTAGCAAGTGTTCTATAGTTTCATCTTGTTGACTACATGCAATGCATTTCACTTGCTTATATAAATCTGATCGTCTTACAGCCAACTTATTTAAGGTAGGTAGTTTAGCATTGGCCAGTTTAATAAGAAAACTTCTTTGTTGGAATTGTTTAGAAGATGTATTTCACATGTATCCATCCTTAACTCTTTCCTATACTAGGTCCTATGTGTGAACTTGGTGTTCTGAAATCTGATAACTCCAATTTTTCTCTGTTTTATTTTGTTGTGTTTACTGATAGGCTATTGTTTTATTATTAATATTCTTGAGAAACTACCTAATTGAATCATCTAGCGTTGTTCCTTGCCACTTGATTTCAGTTATAATTTTGTGTAAAGTGAGATCTTTTCATTCAATTGGTAAAAATTTTAGAGCTTTCTTAGCTAAGATATCTGATTCTTTATTATATGGGTCATTTGAGTGTACTTTAACTTTTGTAAGCTTTAGATCTATATCTTTTTTTTTTTGCTAGCTCTACTATATGTGCCTATAGAAACCAATTTTTTTCTTTGAGCCATTTCTTGTGTATTCTTTTTGAAACTTCTTTTTTTAAGAATTTCCACTTAAAAATGCATGCTTGACTATCTGTAAAGATCTCTACCTTGCTTTCAATTGAAACTACCAGGAGTATTGTTATAATTGTTATCAATTCTACTTTTATAGATGAGGGCCAATTGTTTGCTCCTGTTTAGAACTTGCTTTCCATTCCTTCTTTTCCTATTTGGATCCAAGCTGCTCCCATCTTCATATCTTCTTTTCTATAATTAGTAAGTAATCTATCAGAATAAAAGATTAGTTTTTCTTTAGATCCAAGGTTACATTGAAATATATCTATTAGGTGTTCTTGATATACTCCTTCTCTAATGTGTTCTTTGATAATATCTTCTTTTCAGATTTCAACATCCATGTGATTTACTCTATTATTTTGGATCTTTAAAGGGTTTTGGTTATAAATCACTTCTTTGATACTTTTTTCAAGTGTTGACTTGGGGTTGGGAATTTTTAGGTTTTATATTCTTCTAGTAGACTTTCTTGTATTGAGATATGATATTCTTCCATTTCTCTTTCAAGAATATAGTCACCATTTAGAGTTGTGCCTTCCAAACATCCCAAATATTTTTGTATGTTGGTTTTCTGATTATTGTTGGAGTTATAACTGGTAAAGTACTCTACTAATGCTATATTTTTCTTTTTTTCTTATCTTAATTTCCCTCAAGTTACTTGATTTCTTTTATTTTCCATCACTATCCACAATTTTTTTTGCTTGTCTCAATTAGGATCTATTTTTGAGTATTCTGGTTCCTATTTCATATAATTTTCTCTTCCAGATCCTACGAGTTGCATTAATTGTTCTTCTGGAAGATTTTTGGCTATAATTTGAAACCATTATAGTATGGATCCTTTGCTTGTATCTTGTAAGAGTTGAAGCATTCACCAATCTCTTATTTTTGTGATTTCCTGATCAATAAGCTGATTCAGATATATAAGCTGATTGTTTCTAAGTGATAGTATAGCTTTTTTGTATTGTTTCAGTACAAAATATTCACCAATTCAAAAGTTTTCCTTTTTCCATTAAAAGATATCTTGCTATTTTCAACTATGAAATATTATTCTCATATCTTTAGCAATTTTAATCACTTGGAGCAGAAAGTTTCTTTTGTCTGTTAAATGGCTTAAGAATTTGCAGGTTAATAAATTGAGTGGTTCTCAATTTTTAATCTATACTTGTTTGAGTCTAATAATTGTTATGATTCCTGTTGATCTGAGATTATTTAGTCTATTGCAAAGTCTCATTACCTGACTTTCTCTTTGTAACATCCAAACATTTTTCAAGTTGTGGATCTTTGGATGATAGATTATGCTATTAAACATTGATCTGCATAAACTATTCTTATTCTTGAAAAGTTTTTTTATATACTATTGTTAAGGTATTGCATATTTTCCAGGATAATATGTATGCTATATTGCATTCTAAATTCTATTTTAGGTATTAAAACTCTATTCAGAATGTAAAGAACTTATTTGTCTGTCACTTTTTTATGTTTAAGGGCTCTTGTTATAATGTTAACTTCTTTAAGCACTCATTCTTTAAGCTCAATTGCAGTTTTTTGATTACCCATCCAGATTTTTAAGAATCTAACCTGTTCTATCTTTCGAGCTCTTTAATCACTTCTTCTTTAGTACCTGCCTTTACCTTTTTTGATTAGCAGTTAGAATTATTAATGGTGACTAAGACTGATTTGTTGCCATTTATTTGAGAATCGTTTTCTATATAAAAGATTCTTGCAGTTTCAGAATCTTTTTCATGTCCTCCTTAGATCTTGCTATCCATGTTATGTTATCCATAAAGGCTATAGCTGCATGCCTTGATTCTAATCTTCTTGTAGTCTGTCTTTTAAGGTCGGGGTTCTATATAACTGATATTTTGTATCCTCTTTGTATATCATTCTAGATTTTACATAAAAGAGGGTCATAGAAAATTTTCCATAGTAGGGGTGAGATAGTTTTCCCTTGATCAATTTCATTTCCGGCTACTATTGATTCTGTGAGATCCTTTTTGAATATGACTTGGAATTCTCTATTTTGAAAAAGGCTCAGTATAATCTTCATGAAACCTTTTGGAGCTTTAATTCTTTCCATTGCTTTTGTCTACATGTCTAGACTAATTGTATCATATGCTTTCATAGTATCTGAAAAAAGTATTCATAATTCTTTTTTGTTCTCTCTGGTATTTTCACAGATATTGTTGAGAATCTGAATTGGTTCTGCTGTACTTTTTCCTGACAGTCCTATATAATTTGATTCTTTGAGAATATTATTGTTTTTGCAAATATTTCCCATTCTGTTGATGAGAATTTTGGTGAAATATTTTCTTGTAACTTTTAACAGAACAATAGATCTAGTGTTTGAGAGTTCACAGCCATATGGTTTGGATTTCGCTATTAGATATATGTGGCTCTGTTTCTAGTGATTTGAAATAACTTTTTATTTTAAGAAGTTATTTAGTATTCTTCTCAAAAAGTCTTTTCCTTTTTGGCTTAACCTCTTCAGTATTTTATAGCTGATTTGAGATTTTTCTGAAGCTTTGTTGTTGAAAAATGCTCTCAATGTTTTACTTAACTCTTCTTGTGAGATTGGCTCAAGTAGTGCATTGTACTATGATTTTTGGGCATATTCTCTTGATTTATACTTTTCTTTACAATCTTCGGATAAACTGTCATAGCTAGCTTTTCTTTTTTTGAAGGCTTCACAATGATATCTTCTTATTTCCTTTTCAATTTCATCTTTTTGAGTTGTAATAAATTCCTTATCCCCTAGCTTGATTTTAATCCTATCTAGTACTATTTTACTTCTAGTTCAATTGATTGGAGAGTTGATCATCTGTTTTTGATTGTTTCTCAAGTCATCACATCTTTGTTTTAAAGCCGTCTTAATACTATCTCTTTTTTTTTTTTGTTTCCAATCTTTGACAAATAAATTTAAGACCTTCTATAGTATCTTGGATATCTTTTTTCAAAAATTTTCATGCCATGTTAGAATTGTTATATTGGATACAATAGTTCTCAATCTGATGATTTAGATTATAAGTATTATTATGTTTTTCTATAGCTAAGCTGAGAGCCTATAGCTTATCTACTATATTTCTTTTGATGTTTCTGCTTTATTGTAAAGTTTTTTTAGTTGTAAGACTTTTCTATAACTGATGAATTCAGTATTGTATTTATAATGCTTTTTTTCTGCTTGGGATATTTTCTTGATTGCTAGCTTGTTAAAGGCTACTTTATATAACAATTTTTCGAAGGTATCTCACAGTTTATTTGCTTGATTCTCTTTTTCATCTAAATTAGATTCTTTTTATAACAATAGTTCTAGTGATATTTTAAATTTATGGTCTACATTTTCACTAAACACTTGCTATTGTGATAGAGGTGTATCCTTTATATTGATTCTCCTTTGCATACTTGTGGGAGGTTGTATAGTTCTGCTTTTTGTGAAAAGGTCATTGTCATGTAAAGTTATTATGAGCATAGTGTGGTCACTGCCTGTAACATTTTTCATATCTTGGTTATCAAATTGAAGTAGTGGATAGCTTGTTAAACTATAAGAAATCTAAATATAGTCTATTTTACTACTACTTGTTAGGTTTCTTCTTGTTGGAATTTTTTCTTTGCCTTCCCATATGACTTGTATATCTATAAAGTCCCATTTATTAAGAAAGTTAAATAGTG
This sequence comes from Acaulospora colombiana, assembly GCA_910592055.1. Taxonomy (NCBI): domain Eukaryota; kingdom Fungi; phylum Glomeromycota; class Glomeromycetes; order Diversisporales; family Acaulosporaceae; genus Acaulospora; species Acaulospora colombiana. The sequence goes on along the minus strand of CAJVPT010005222.1, from coordinate 4,798 downwards.
GAATTTCAGATCACCCCAATTATCTGAAGCTTGCTTTTGAGGAGGACTTTTTATCTTCTGATAAGTTGTAGGCTGTATTAAAATCTTTTATTACTATCGTATAAAAGCCTTGTTCATGTTTATTTTTAATCAGACTGCTTATCTTGTTTTGTATCATTTTGCATCTTAGTTTGTCTTGCTATGGGTCACATGGGTGACGCGATTTACGCGTAATGGTCTAGAATCCAAAAACCCGAAAGTTTGGCATGAAAGATTGAGTGTTGCAAGGTAAGAAACTATAGATAAGGCTCGGATACTGATAAGGGAACTATGTGTATCTAAAAAAGTATGGAAAGTTTAGCAAAGCTTAGGGTTAGTATAGTCAATTATAAAGTAGATAGCCCATTGTTAGTTAGAAAAATATAAATAGCTTATCAATGTATGCCGAAAAAGCAGAGCTGAATGTGTTAGGAAAACAGCCCTCATTGAGAATAGAGATAAGAGTTAGTGATATACCAAAGAAACAAAATGCAATAAAGAGACACTTATCTTCGGCCAAGTTAATCACCACATCTCTACCTTCCTTAAGTATTCTTTATAGGAGGTGTGTTCTTCTTTGTGTCATTTGTGAATATTCTTGAAAAGTCTGGGTTACGCAAGGCACTACGGATTAGCGATGGACTCGCTGGGATAGCCCATGACAGTCTAAAGGAATATAGATCTGTATAATACAGATCTTTTTTCTTTTTATGAGCATGTTGGTAGCAATAATACTGTATATCTTTCTTTTTTCTCTACTGATACAATCTTTTTTTCCAGATCTCTTCTGATTAAGAGACTGACTCCTGCTCCAAATGATGTATCTTTGTTGATACTATGGAAGTGTTTATAGTCTTTCTGGTTATTAAAAACCCATTATGTATTAGCTTCTGTCAATTTTGTTTCACATAATTCCAATATGCCTATTCCTTGTTCTAGTATCTCTTCAACTAGGTTTTGCTACTTTGTTTTGTTTATAATTCCTCTAACATTGTGTGTATCCAATCTAATTACTTTTTTACCTATATCATCCTCTTCTTTGATTTTTCCTATTAGTCTATGTCTACTATTGTTAAGAAATTTTTTTCATTTTTCTTGAAGAAATGTTGTGATATTTATATTTCTCTTCTCTTCTGTAACTACCTTTTAAAGTTCATTTGTTGCCCATATTTGTAGTTTTTGATATGGAAGCAGTGAGCTGTTGCACCTCTTGATTACTATCAAGAACTGGTATACCTTTAGGAGCGGTTTGCTTCCTTATTACTGAGTCTTGATCTTTTGAAGCCTGTTTGTCCCTCTAGGATATCTATTCTAGTATGTAGTCTTTCTAGGTTGACTAGAATATTCATTAAAGGATCTTGTGTGCTTTCTATTTTAGGTCTTCTGTTGACTTCAGAAGATCTATTTCTATAGCTTTGTTGATTTCCAATTGGTTCTCTATTGCTTCCTGTTGCAAGATATTCTTTTCTATTATTTCTTTTATGTCTTATTCTATTATTGCTTCACTGCCTGATCTGTCTCAAATTTCTGAACCTATAATAACTTGCTAAATTAGAAATAGACACTATTGATTCTGTATCTGATTGTGAATCAGGTATTAATTTATTGTCTATTTCTATATTTCTGGGTATGAATCTTGTATTTGTATCTTCATCTTTAGGATTCTGTCTTTTTGTTTTGGATGTGTGTTTGATACTCCATAAGAGGAGATGTTCCTATAAGAAAATATGTTGTTTGCATGTCTTGTTTCTTTCTTCTCTTGTTTTAAAACAAACTACTATAAAGTTACGCTTCTTGAGTGTATAGGGATCTTTGGGTGTGTAGCATGTCTTAACTTGTGTACCATTCAATACTCGAGCTATTAGACTGGTATATGTTTTGTCAGTACCTAGAAGTCTTACTGAGTTGTTATTTCTTTCAATTAATATTTGATTGATTTTATTATCTCTATGCTCAAACTTGGAAAATATAGCTCTTGACATTTCTGTACTAATTGGAGTCATTCAAATTTCTTCAGGATTTAGGCTATAATATTTGTACTATTTGATATAGGCTTTCACTCATGGTTTTGTATTCACCTTATAGATATAAATGTTTTGAACTTCTCCATATCTTTTTAGATATGCTTTTATGAGGTTCTTATTATTTTTCTGATCCATGTCTACCAAACATACATGCCAGATGGTAATGTCTTCTTTGGTTTTGAATTCTTGAAAAACTTTTCAATCTAGGTTTCTTTCTATCTTTTGTTTCTTACAAATGGTCACTGGTGTTATATTTTGAATAGCGAAGTTGTCTTTCTTTCAATTAACTTCTTTGATATATCTTATTACATCTTCTTTCTTTTGTACCCAAAAAACTAAACACTTATTTCCATTGATAAACTCTTTTCATAATAGTTTTCTTTTTTCTTGTGGAAGTTTAAGGGTGTTACTTAGATATGCCTTAGTTTTGTTTTTTGTTTCTCCTAGAATATTGGCTATCATAGCATCTAATCTATAATTTCCTTTCTTTTTTATAAAGTAAGGGTTTGTTGGTGGTACCATGTCTTTATTTCTAATAATATAAGAGCTATGTTCACTAATGCATTGTTTTTTTTACTGTTTCTTGAAGTTTTTGTGATTCTAGTTCTTCGATCTACTGTGTATATATCATTGTTACTTCATTGTCTATTGTTGATTTATTATCTATTTGTTCAACAATCTTCATTGATTGTTGCCCTGGTTTATATTGACTTTCAGAATTCTTGATAATTTCCATGAGCTTATCTTCAATGTAGGGTTGTAAGAGATCTTCTTTAATCCCTTTGCCTTATTATCAAAGATATGTGATATATTAAGTTAAGATTTGTTTCTTGTGAAAAGTTGTCATATCTACTCCTAATATCTTAGCAATGATACTATTGAGGATAGTATATGTTTCTGGTGACGAGACTACTGGTTCACTGGATTCATTATTTTTTTGTTTTAATAGTTGCTATAAAGCCTATAAAGTAGAGTGTTCATCATGTTTTATTGAGAGATTGATTAACGTGTTTACTATTGTATATCCTCTTTTTTTTTACTGATAATCTGTAATATACGTTGTGCTTTATTTATATTTGTTGCTGATTTGAATTTATTGATAAATCACATGATTGCTTGTTTATATTTGTCAGTTATTCTATTTTTGAATTACAGATAAATCTTTCTGGATTATTATTGTTTATATTTTTGCTTAGATAATACAGAAAAATCTTGTTGTATTGTTTTGGTTTTTTTGTTTGTTAATATTGAAAATCTTATCGAAATTTTGCAAGTTGTTATTGTGTTTGTGTGGAATGTTGATCAACTTATTTAGATCACAAGTTATATGTATATGTGTGTATTTTGTTTGTCACTTTTACATGTATACTTGTTTTGCTTGTCCACTTTTACATGATCGTATTTATTTAACAAGATAAAGGATAGGTATATTGTTTGTGTGTATATGTACATTTAAACTGTTTTGTCCTTGGGAAGCTTGAATATTCTTCTGGACCTTTGAGTGATTGAAGTAACTTGATTTATCAAGTAAACTTAATTGCTTCCTGGGTTCCTTGCAGTGTCAAGAAAGGTGTTAACCTGTACTGGCCTGGCTGTAAACTGTGTGAAGTTGATATTGACTCCATTTTTCTGATTGTGAATCAGTTTACAGGTTTCTTTTCTTTCTTCTAAAAATTTTAGAAAAAAAAAGTAAAAGAAAGTTAGTAAAACAATATATATCTCTTTTCTTGATGTTTATTAAAGGCTTGTTGTATGTGTGATACAAAAGCTTGATAGCTTGATTTGAAAGATATGTTGTTTTTCTTATGTATTTGATCAGGTTTTCTTTTTCAAAAAAATTACCAAAAAAGAAAATTTTTAAGAAAAAGGAGAATTAACAGAAAGAGTTTTTTTTTTAGTATATTGTAAAAAACAATATTATATATATATATATTTTTTATAACCCATGATTAGGCCAGTACTGTATATTTATTAATTATTAAGAAAACCAATAGAGATACATAGGGCAATTACATTATGACTAAACTAAAAGACTTGTACTGATACATTCATCAATGGCTTTTAATTCTCAAAAGAGCTTCAGCCTCTAAGTATAACCTTGAAGAAATATTTTGCTCTGAACTAAGTTTTGAGTAAAGACCCTCCTAACTTACCTATCATTGTCAACAGGTTGTCATTGCTTATTATCTTTCAAGGAACTGAATTTAAAAAACTACAAAAGAGGAAAGAAAAAATAAATAAAAAGAAAAATATTTAAAAATGTGCAAATGCACTACATGAAAATGAAAAGAAAAAAGAAAATTAAAAATGCTTCATGTCTTTCAAAGGATCTCTGCTAAAAATCTCTTATTATTAGAAATCAATCCTTCTGAGATATCCTTCTTCTTTTTGACTATCTGAAGAACTTATCCATCTATGCTTTTGATTATTTTCTTGTGACTATCTGAGATACTTATCACCTATTTGGATCCAGTGTTTTACTCAATACTTTCTTTCTTTTGGTCTTGATTTTGTATTTACTTGTGCAGAAGAAGACAACTAATAATGAATCCTAGATTCTTACGTGACTTTTAATCTTGTTAAGTAACTCCCAATATCTTCTAACAGCTATACCTGGTTAAAGGAATTTTATTTTATTTTTTTTTTTTATTATAACCCTCTGTTAGGCTAGTTATGTGTACAATTGTAAGCTATACATTATATATGTGATGCTAAAGCTAATTCTCTAACTAACTCACTCGTCAAAGTCTTATATT
>CAJVPT010005221.1:0-12449 GCA_910592055.1 Acaulospora colombiana | reverse complement strand
TTTAAGTAGTATAGTTCTTTAACTAATAATGTACAATGACGAGTTAGTCACTTTGTGAAAGTCTGTAAAATATTTAGGTATTTCATAATATCTCAATAAAGACATACTATTGTGGCATAATTGTGGGTTAAAAAAAAAATATTTGTAAAAGTTTTGTCAATTTGAGTTTTATATCTAAATTAAATAAATTGGTCAAAAATATTATAAATAAGAATAATGTATTTATATCTAATTGTGTAAAATTTAATACTTCCTAATTTAATGTTTTTATTATATATTTTATTAAATTTGACAACAATTCAGCTATCAAAGAACTTAATTTTAACTAGTGCTAAAATCTATTATCAATTGTCTTATTGTATATAAGTGAATACAAAATCAAGATCAAAAAAAAAAAAAATATTAAATAAGATACTAAATTTAAATAGGTAATAAGTACCTCAAATAGTTACAAGAAAATAATAAAGATTATAAATAAAAAAATTATTCTGGTAATTAGAAAGAAAAAGATATTTCAAAAGAATTGACTTTTAATGAAAAAAGGCTTCTAGCAGAGATTTTTTAAAGGATATAAAGTGCTTTTATTTTTCTTTTTTCTTTTTATTTTTTATATTGTACACTTTCACAGTTTTAAATATTCTTTTTTTTTTATTTTTTTTTTCTCTTTATATAGTTTCTTAAAACTAGTTCCTTGAAAAATAATAAGTAATAATAACTTGTTGACAAGAATATGTAAATTAGAAGAGTATTTTTCAAAATTTACTATAGAAAGAAATACTATTTCCAGGTTGTACTTAAAGATTGAAGTTCTTTTAAGAATTGAAAGCTATTAATAAATATATCGATACGTAATTTTTTTTTTTTTTATATTAAATCACAACTGGTATTAGATGCGAGCTCTTTATTGATAATTAAATCTTAAGTATTATATCAATCATCTCATACATATATATGCAGATTAATAATAACTTATTGTGGCTTGTCCTAGGCAGACCTGCTTGAAACCTCCCTGTAGGTAGGCATGCCTGACTAGGGGCCGGATGGTTAATAACAGTTATCAATAGCAATGTTGGTATAGTTAACTAATTCTGTTAATAAGGGACTACTATGTTAACTTACAGTATATACTAGTGTCAAATCCTCAAGGGTTATTTTAACCATCCAGATACCCTGATACTTTTCACTTGAACCTTGGAAGGGATTTCTATCTTCTTTGTTACCACCTGCGGCATTACAGACAAGTCCTGTTCGACAGGTTTTTCATTTAAGCAAATACCGAATTGGAATATTCCAAGTTAGTGTGGTTAGATTTCAGAGTCTGCTGGTACAGTTTTAGGATAAGGAATGTTTAGATAATTGCCACAGTTCTAAAAGCGGGATCCTAGAGTCTGCTAGTATAGTTTGGAGTTAGTATTATATTCAGACGATTATCACAGTCCTAAAAGTGGAGTCCTGGGATTTGTATTCTATCCAGTTCAAAGAAGATTAGGTCAGACGTAATTCGTGCAACCAGATCAGAGATCTTTCTTCATGCAATCCTTATAATAGATCTTTTTTAACCCGGCAATCAACAGGAAGGTCAGAAGTCCCATTCTCGTGCAATTTAGTTATTTTTCTCATATGGCCTTTGTGTAGTATTAAACTCTGGACCTTGTGATTGTGACCTGGGAGCACTACCACTGTGCTATAGACCTACAGGTCTATATCAATACATGATTTAGTTTAATCATAATACAATTACTCTATATATTTCTATAAGTTTTTATAATAATTAATACATTAGTCAAAAAATATTTATTCAGCATAATATCGCTTGTGTAATATTCATCAAAAAATAAATAATTCAGCATATTAATGATATAAATAAATCATCAATCAATTTTTACCATATAATTCAGCATATAATTCAGCATAAATAAATTTTCAATCAATTTTTACTATATGATTTAATATAAATAAATTATCAATTAATTTCTACTATGTAATTTGGTATTATTTGTCATATTTGCACCAATTTTACAATATATTTCATTAAAATTTTTCTCAAAAAATCATTAGAGATTTGCCAAAATTTGTACATTTGCTGAATTTTGATTATATGTTATATTTATGATTTAAAAGAATTATAGCTAAATATTCATGAGAGTCTTGCCGATTTGAGGTTCTATATATAAATGGAATAAATCAGTCAAAAATATTATGAATAAGAATTATACATTCATATCTAACTGGATAAAATCAGTAATCCACAATTCAACATTCGTATTATTTTCAAATCTGAAATAAAATTTATTTTCTGTCAAATTAACCAGTTTGTACCACCGAATAAAGGTCAATCAATATTCAATAACATTATTTGAAAAACTTGCCGAATATATAAAAAAGAATTGAACTTGTTCTGGATATAAATCGACACTTTCATCGTGATTCATGAATCTAGTTAATATAAATTAGTTCTTAATATTTTGTGAGGACATAACAAAATTGAATATTTTACTTCCAATTTAACATCTATTATATTGATCTACTCTATTCTAAATAATTAATAAATTTTCATTATCTTTCATAAATGGCCTCCGAAAGTCTATAGTTTTGTAAGATGCCTTATAATATTCGACTAATATATCTAATATTTTGACAGATACCTCTAAATTTGGTTTTTTTCAGATACAAGAGTTTATTAGAATAATGTTTGAATCTATTGATTATTGTTTTGTGAATGTTATATGTGTTGTTTAAAAATCAATATAACTCATCAACCAAAAACTGATCTAGTTCAGAAATTGTACCAATATTTGATTGATTATTTAAAATTTCAAGCCCCTGGTTATTAGGATAGGACATAGTTGAATTAATAATTCAACAACCATTTATCAATCTTCATATTAATTCAGGTACAATATTTCAGTGATTATTAAGCAATTAATCTAGATTAAAAATTTATTAGAATTCTACTTCCAAATGTTAAATTTGTTTAAAAACCTATCTAATATACCATTCATTCTCTTAAATGAAAAGCATCAAAATGCATACAATGACCTATAATTATGGCACATTCATATAAATATAACGAAAGATGAAAATTTAGAGTAATTTTTTCTTTTCTATATTTTTGTTCTATTAGTTTAATTATTACAACCAATATTTTGTAAGCCTTATTTAATGAATTTCGTCTTAAAATTTGGCATACTAAGATTTGACAAATCATGACAAAATTCGTTAGAATTTAGCAATTCACATCTGAAAGATGCTTCCATAGAACAATAGTTGTATATATTGTGAAAAAATTTCTTTATTGATTAGCAGTAATATTCAAAAATTCTTCATAATTATTTACTTTTCTCAAAATTTGACTAATATCTAATAGTACTTGAAAAATTTCTATCATTGATTGTATTTTATCCAATGCATTATTCGTTAGTATCCCTTCTTCAATCCATATTCATTTAACAAGCCATTTACCAATACCTAAGAAAAGACAGTATATAAGATCAATAACTAAATACCAAATCGGATCAAAATAAGATAGGCAAAGGAATTTGGACCATCTGATATGATTCTTACTGACAAAATGTTTTTGTGCTGTATTTGAGCTACAGCACCTCCATTCGATAGAATTTCATTTATGTGTTGCCAAATCTTTTGGTATAAACCATTTGTTTATATACTCCATATTACCAAAATTATAATAATTATTTTCATAATTGGTATTCTTCTTGCAACGATGACATGACACTAGTGCCGAAATGTGTTCACACACTTTTCGTATAGCAGGAATAATATACAAAATTAAAATTAAGGTCATCCGAATTATTTTTTCTTCTTTATTTTCAACAATTGAATCGAACTTTATTCCTTGCCATAGCTACATCAATTTGTCGACAATTGGAGAAAGGTAATGGTTTATTTGGTGTAAACTTGGTTTACTAGAACCTGATAATATGTCAATAATCAATATATTTTTATGTTTAAATCATATTTCACATAACAAATTTGTGATAGCCATATATATAACTTCAATATTATATACTTTATTATTAAATGATTAAAACCAGTTGATATTTAACATTAATATCAAATGTGAATTAACTGTTTCTTTGTTAAAAAATAATTCTGAGTTTTTATCTTTAAAAGTTTCACAAATATCACCATCATAGATATTACATAGAAGTTCATAAATGCTTGATTGATCTATCCAATACCAAAGATTAAATTCAAAATTCAGATTTTGATACATTTATAACAATTGATATTGAATAGTAAAATATGTAAAAACTAAATTGGGTCAATTAATTACATTTCTATTTAATAATTTTGATTGTATAGATAGTATGAAATTGTAAATTTTTCTTCATTTTATTGCTGAATTGGAAAATTCAATATAAACATACTTCATGACTGATAACTGATTGTTTTTTTGAAAGCCAAGAACATCATCCTGTCTATACAATTTGTGACATCTTTGACATGTCACAAAACTAACAAACTGATCTGATAATTCAAGTTTATTGTTGACGGTATACAAAGATCCACAAAAGAGTTCAAATTCTTTATCACCAATTTCAATTAACATCAATTTCATAAATTTTAACAATACATCTGTTGCATTATTCGATAAATTAAATCAAATTCTATAGTTCATAATTTACAACAAAATCCACATAAAATAACTATCCAAAAATTTGCTAGAATTTGATGAAAATTCTTATTTAGATGCCAAATAATCTTCAAATATATTATCTATTTCTTCATCATCATCAACTTCAGATTTATCATTTTTAGAACTTGTATTATTCAATCTCGAATTTTGTTAATTGTTACCTAATAATATAATTCAACTTGATGAAATATTTCTTGTTCTGTGTCAAAATATGAATTCTTCATTTGTCAAATGTTCATCTTTTGTTTTTTGATATCTATGTGAAAATTCTATTTATGAATCAATAAGTAATCCATTGCATTTACTACAGTTGCAAATAATTTTTACTTTTTTTTAGATTTTTTCTTAAACTTTTATTAAGTAAAGCTGAAATTAAATACTTTCTTGATATTTTGAAAATTGGCAAATAGTAACATAAAGTGGCAAATTTGTGATTAATATATTAAATAGCTTTGAATTGTAATATAATACAAGTGTAATATGATGAATAATATATAGTATAATATAGTATGTGACTTTGAATTGTAATATAATATAATAAATAATAGTATAATATTGTATGCAGCCCTGAATTGTATTAAAACAATACGAATAATTTTATTTACATGTCCTTTTAATTTAATATTTCTTTTCAATACCTAAAATATCTGAACAAAAAAAAACAACTGGACATGCTTTTTACAGAGAACAGCCAACCTCACTTTCACAATCTTCACAACCTTTCCTGCTATCACAAACTTCCTTCGCATTAACTACATCAGAAGTAGCAACAGTTCGTTCAGTAATATCTGGTATCAAATCTTCAATTTCTACTATGGCTACCAAATTGCTTAGAAGAAGGCCATCTATTGTATTGCCAAAAATATTGGCATCCGAAGTTGTGCAAATATCAATGCCAGAAGTTTAATTGTCACTCAAAACTTGAACTAGAGAGAATATTGAAAAAGGTTAGAATTAAATTATTGCTGAATTATTAAAATTTCCCTTTATTAATCAATCGATTTATTTAGAAAATGAAGAATTACGTGTACAGATTGAAATATTAAAAAAAGAAAATACCGAATTTGTAAAACAATTAAACCTAATGGAATATATTAATAACAAGTTTTCTGAAGAATCAGAATAGCAAAAAAATAAAATAGAAGATTTAAAAAAGGAAATTGATCTGCTCAAATCTGTGGAACCTAAATTTGATCCTATAGTTGTTATAAAATCTAGAGCAGCTGATATATCAGAATATGAAAGTTTGCCGAGTTTAAGAAAGTGCAGAAGAATTCAACCTAGAAGGAGTAGTAAAGAGGCAAAACTGATAAAAGTGGTTATTGAAGATGAGCCGAAACCAGAAAAAGCGAGAGCAGAAATGAAGGCCTTAGTGAAAACCATTCCTGATAAATATAAACTGAGGATAGAAGAAGTTTTTTCGAGTGATGAGAATAAAAAAATATTACAAAAGTTGTTACCGGGTTAGTAAAATCTATGGCCCCATGTTTTAATCCCTTACAAAAGCAAATAAACGAATGGTTAGATGCTTTACATCACTATCAGAGAGAAAGATGTCAGAAGGCAGAAACTGGAAAACTGAAAGTAGACAATCATCACTTACATGCAAATAGCCAGTTAAATAAAATAAGATTAATAATATTTTGTATTTATACTACCTTAAAGTATTAATTTTTAATAAATAATTAAGAAAAAGGTAAAAGCGTATAGTCACTTATTGAACAAAGATCAAAGAAAGTTGTCAAATATCAGGATAAATTAATTGATATAATTAAAGAAACAAAGGTGCATTTACCTGAAGAAAGTGATACTGATCTGGAAAACCCCACTAAAAGAAGAAAAAATGTATATGATTATAGTTGGCATTTTGAAGAGGTATTTTTTGGCAAAATATTTTATGCTGAATAATTACAATATTAATCATAATTACTTATAGTTAAAGGATTTGTTGAAATATTTGGATAAACATTCAAAATCAATCCAAGCATTCCAGCTGACTTGTAAATGATATTGTAATGATTCATATTACTATGACGTGACTTCACCAGAAGGCTTGCCAAATTGGGTATACAGTTAGAAAGAAATTTCAGAACATGAACAAGAAAAAGAGACAGGAAAAGGTAAAAAATCAGCTGATAAATCTAAAAGATAAAAATTACTGAATATGAGGAATCATTAATGTATTCAGAGGGTGAGGAATAAACTGGAAAAAGTATACAAATGGATGAAATTTGGAAGGCAGTTAGATTAGAAGAAAAAAGCAAAAAATCTTAGAAAATATTTGGCAAGGTAAACCCAATTGAGGCTAGTTTTAAAAGAATCAAGTCGAGATCTTTAAAGGGAAAAAAAAAGCAAGCAGAAAAGAAGGAAGAGGAAAATGACAAATAATTTAGTTAATTAAATTTGTAATTTTTTAATAAATTTCATAAAATTTGAATTTTTTGTCACAATAATTTTTTTACTGAATTTTTTTTCCACAGTAATTTTTTTGTCAAATTTTTTGTTATAGTAATTTTTTTGTCAAATTTTTTGCTGCAGTATCAATTTTTTTGCCAAATTTTTTGCCATAGTATCAATTTTTTTGCCAAATTTTTTGCCACAGTATTAATTTTTTTACTGAATTTTTTGCTACATTACCAATTTTTTTGTCAAATTTTTTACTGCAAAATTTTTTTTTACCACAATATTGCTGGATTTTGTACCGAATTTTTTTTTTGCAGAATACTGATATTTTTTTGCTAATATTTTTAATTCTGGGTAGCAGCAATCATAAATAATTCGTCAATCTTTTTATTATTAAATTTTACTAAATTCAATAATAATTTGACAGCTGAATAATATAATTTTGACTAGTGTTTTTCTAAGGTAAAAAAATTTTAACAAAGCAAGCAGCCTGTATATTTCAGCACTTATATAACAATGTTGTTATAGCATCCAATATAATACTGATGTAGGCCAATTGATGCAAGTTGCTGTAATTGTTTGGGTTGATAGTAAATATTAAAAATTGATCAATGTAAGAGTAATTTATAGTAGAGAAACATGATTGGACAATAAATAAAAAAAAACTTTTTCTGATTTTTTTGTTGATTTTTTATTTTGTTTTCTTTTACGTTTATTACTTTATCACTCCTACTGCCAGATATCTTGCCTAGGAATTTGTTTTTTACCTAAAAATATTTTTTTCCTGTTTATTGCTAGTTTTCAAAAAAATGTATACACTTCTTTATATATTGACTAAATGATTGATTTTATTTAAATATATATAGCTGCCTGCCACCATATAGCTACATTTGAAGGTATATTTTTATCACTGCTGATGTTTTTACAGCTGTTACATTAATTGTCTTTGCTTTTGCTGCAATTGTATACTCAGTTCTTTCTTTTATAACTAAATAAACTGGCACCTTTTTTGACTACTTTAATTGGCATCTTTTATTAACTAAATATCTTGAAATCTTAATTATTGATTAAACCTTTGCATCGATTCACTGTTCCCACCATATTTACAGCCAAGTGAGTATAAGGCATTCAATATTTTGTTGCTATTGCACCTTATATTTATTTCTAAAATACTGGTATAGGTAATATAATACATGTCTCGAAGAAATAGAAACAGATCAAAGCTAATAATAAATAAATTAATTGAAGGAGTGAAACAAAAACCAAAGAGCCTTTTAACTAACAAGTCTATAAAGTTGCCTCTATAGGAAACCCTGGACAAATACTTGTAGACTGGTTTTTATAAAAGTGCAGTTAGCTGCTGTCAATAAAGTTTGATATTGTCTCCAGTGAAAAACCCTGAACTAATATATTAAATTTTGACAATAAAATGCTAGGCAAGTTTAAACTTGTTACATTGTTGCTGCTGTCTTCAATAAGAAACCCTGGACTAAAACAAGGCTCTTGAAAACATTTAAGCAGGCATTTGTATAGTTACAAGTTGGATTGTCAATAATTTAACTTGCAACTAAGCTTTTAGTTCCCTATTGTACTGGCAAGTTGTATACATATATATATAAATAATATCTGTTTTTTAAATATATATAGAAATTTATATAGCTGCCTTGTATTTTCTTGTGTTATTGAAAAATGATTATTCTGAGGAATATGTTGCCTGCTTGCAAAGTTTTTTCACTAAATTAACAAGTGTTTACCTGGCTATGTCTAATTCTAATATTGATTTTTTTTCAAATATAAATATATTGAAGTATATATACTTGCTGTATATATTTTATTAATGTTAATAAAAAAATAGGAAAATTGGTGGAGAGAATTTGTGAAGTTTCTGAGATTTTGCCATGCTGATAATATAGAAACTGCAACTGCTTTGAAAGTAAACATCGATAAATTGAAAAAAAATAAAATAAAAACATATAAAAATTTTGTAACCTAGTTAACACCTTTATATTTCAAATAAGGGAGAACCTGAGAACACAAAAACACTTTGCTGATGCTAATGAAATAAAAACAATATTTCTTGGGTCCCTGCCTAGATATAATGAAAAAAAAATCAAAGGAAAATATGTGTATAAAAAAGTAAATCCATTGCCTCCATATATATAAACTATTGATGTTATCTTCTGCCTGCCGAATGTAATAAAAAAAATGAGAAAATTATAATTTATAACAAAGATTCAGACAAGGTGGTGCTTGCTGTTTATTGTAACCAGATTAAACCTGAAGTTTTAAATATCATACAAGGTACAATGCTGGAAATGTTCTAACTATGAAGAAGGGTTGTCTGATTCGATGATATATCAAAACTTAATCAAGAAGCATTGGTAGCTACTGGGTATATAAAATTCATATATGTTTAATTTTATATTTAAGCAATACTGACAACAAGTTTTAGATATCTGTCAATAAGGGAATGTGAAATTTTTACACATGTTTTCAATATACTAAAGAAGTTATGAGGAACAAGTCAGCAGTATCTGTATGAAGAAAAAGTTGTCATGAGAAATAGCCTTCTGTTTAACTATGTAATGGATATTTTTCTTGTCAATGTGACTTCAAGTATACAGCAAAAAATTGCCAAGCAAGGACTTTCAAGATTAGATGGAAACAAGTATGGAATAGTCAAAATAGGTATCTCAGTTTTTTATAACAAAAAGAAAATCAAACTTAACCATCCCTTGGATCTCTGTGAAGCATATGCATTCTGAAGGTACAGCAAATTTGCCCATACCAATACAAATTTCCTAGACCAGAAAATTGCAGCCAGCTGCTTAAGAGAAATTTGCTCTGAAAGTGATCCAGAATTTACTTGCCGAGAAGGGGATTTTAATGGAGACAACTTCCACATGACTAAATGAGAAATAAAAGTAGAGATAACAAGTATTTTTATAAAAATGATAAAAAAGTATGGAATATAAAATACTAAGTTTTTACTTAAATTTTATACAAGGCAACATTCTTTTTTGTTGGTCAGAAAAAGAGTTACATGGCACAACTATTTTGCTAAAGGAAGATGTAACTAGTGGTTTATTACAAAACCTGGCAAAAAAAACAGTAACAACAATTAAAAAATGGAACAAAGGTATCAAAAAAAAAAAACCATATGAAGTATTGGCAAAAGCAATTGCAACAAGATTTCTTTGTTTTGCTAGCACTGGAAAAATCAATAAAAAAAACCAAGGAAGTAGCAGTTTTGCAGAAAATTATTAATTAAATATTTATATATAAAACTTAAAGATGACAAGTAAATATTAAATAGAGAAAAAAAAAAAAAAGACACAATTAAAAAAAAATATCAGATTAATCAAACAGATACAAATTAAAAAGTAATTATGATTGAATACAATTTAAAATAGATTTAGATTTGAATTGAATCATGTTGAATTCAAATCAAATCAATTCAATTTAAAAAAAATCAAATCTGAATTCAATTTGTATTTATAAAAATTAAATTAAATCAAATTTAATTAAATCTGATTTAATTTAATTTATTATAATTACTATTTATCATCCACTCTTTTCACTGATCCTCTGACCATATACAAAAAAGATATTCACAAGAAGTTTTCATACTTTCATATTAATAAAGTCTTAATACTTTCTTTAAATCAACTTGACAAAACTTTAAGCATAATTACTACTTCCCTTCCTTCTTGTTAATACTCCTCTTCAAGCAAAAACTTGACTGCTAGTGACCTGAAAGTCAAGAAACACCTTTCCTACCAAAGGCAAGAAAGTTCTAAAAGGAAGAAGAACTAATGTGCCATCATCTCACACTATAGAGAAATAACACAGAAGTTCTATGATGATGAGAGACAACTTCCCCACTCTCTTGTCATCTGTTTGGCTTCTCATAGTGCTCGTTTAGGGTTTTTTCTGAGGAATTTTGCCTATCTCAATTTGACCCTGAATTTTGAGTAGCACAAAGTTTCTTACACCGTGATTGGACAGATAGAAATCACATTAGTAATAGAAGTAAACAAGCTCCCATTGATCACATCTCGTGTCTAAATGTATTTCCTCAGCTCCATAAGAATCTGGAGTCCACCATAAGTCAATCTGGAGTGCGGAGAAATATAGAACAAGCAAAACTCCTAAATCAGTAGTATCTTGGAAAGAGAACTGTTGGAATAGGATTCATCGGATAGCCAACAAAGACCTCTCCCTTCTCCTCCTCTCTAACAAACATAACAACACCTGGGACAGTATCTTTTTGAAGGATTTTGATACTCCCATTTTCTCATTATATACTGACATATCCTTCGAACACAATCACCTCTCTTAAAATTTTTCTTTGGAATGACGAGTCTCGCTTGAGCACATTCGTCAGGAGGAATCTAGGAGGATCAACAAATCTTCTTTCCTGGTGCGCAAACTAAATTGATCCAAGTTATTCTTCCCAACAACAAGCCATCCCGTGGATTGGAGCAGCCAGAATTTTACAACATGGAGACACTGAAAGCAGCCAAGGAATAGACAATATGCCCTCGATCAATGAAGCTCTTGAAGAGTAACCAGCTTATGATATCAAAGTGGTAGTAGTAGCGTAAAATCCTTAACCACTCACAGACAATTCTAGGAGTGTTTTATTAGTAATTATTTCTTATATATGCATTCATTTGCCACGTCTTGAAACTTTAATAAAACAAGGCTAAGTCGTCGTTTCAAAAAAAAAAAAAAAAAAAAATTATAATTACTATTTATAATATTAAATAAACATTTATTAATTAATTTTTATTTAAATATAGCATCAGATTAAAATATTCTGAATTAGAAAAATAAAATTACTAAAGATTATTAAAAAGTTATAAAATATCTATAATTAGTTAAATCAAAAACTTTTATTTATATATTCTAGTAATATAATCTTAAACCTTAGTTTTTAATTAATTAAAAGTCAAAAGTTATATATTTATATAACTTAACTTGATTTTAGTTTATTAAATATAACTTTTATAAATAATTATTACTATAAATTTTATTTAAAAAATATTTATTTGCTAATTCCTATATAATACTAAACTTATGATTTTGTAATTGAAATGATAGTTGCATTATTATTATATTATTTTTTTTTTTGAGTGCCTATAGTCAGGCTAGATTGTAGTTTATTAATTAATTAAAAATATAAGTATATTTTTACTCAAACAGTATAATATATATTATAGTTAAATAGGATATAGATAGATATAGTTTGCACTATAATCAACTCTTTCCGCTAATCCTTTGACCACACACAAAAAAGATGTTCACAAAAAGTTTTTTTACTTTTTTGCTAATAAAGTC
The DNA here is from genome assembly GCA_910592055.1 of Acaulospora colombiana. Classification (NCBI taxonomy): domain Eukaryota; kingdom Fungi; phylum Glomeromycota; class Glomeromycetes; order Diversisporales; family Acaulosporaceae; genus Acaulospora; species Acaulospora colombiana. Next base: position 43 of record CAJVPT010005221.1, on the reverse strand, counting down.
TTAACACTATCATTAAAACAACTTGGAGTATGACTCCAAAAGT
>CAJVPT010005220.1:0-12449 GCA_910592055.1 Acaulospora colombiana | reverse complement strand
TTTTATGACTTTTCTCTAAAAATTACCAAAAAAGGAAATTTTGAAAAAAAAGATGGATCTACGGGAAAGAGTCTGTTGAGGCTTGCCTTTTTTATACTTAGTGAAATAATAAAACTAATTAATACTATACTTATTATAATATATTGTTCTTTGAAAAGGTACTAATGTGTTTAGACTTTATTAGAGTATATGATAAAGATAATATATATGCTTGTTAACTCTTGAATAATTTTTTATAACATGTCAATAATAATCTCTAATAATTATATTTGTGTTTGACCTTGGAAGTGGGATTGTGTTCAGTTTCTTTTTTTTTTTTTTTTCTTCTTCATTTTGTTTATGATACCTTGTATCTTTTTTTAGGCTTGCAAATATTTATATATATCTAGTCATATATTAAATGTAATAAACTGAATGCTGTTGATACAGCTTCAAATGGTCTTCAACACCTTGCTTGGGTTTATAAATTTGCTAATTGTGCTAATTATTTTCCTATTGATAGTACCTTTGATCAAGAGGTTTCACAAGTTTAATCCTTAAATATGATTAAAGATTTCCTCTTTTATAGTATATAGATTTTCTTTTTTTATCCTTGCTGAGATTTTATCATATATTGTTGAGATAATTATTTCATTGATTTAAATTTCATAATGTGAATATTGAAAAAGATAAATTTTATCTTTTGTTATGATATATGCAAAGCACTGGGCTGATATACATATATACAGTATTTCAGGTTATCTTATATATAGCTTATACATAGTGAAGAGTTCAGAGACACATCTTTGTTTATTATATACAGTATTTAGTTACTTTATAGCAATTATTGGGAACTCAAATCTAGATATTTATACAAGAACCATGTTTACTAAAATTACATATATATTAAACAAGGCTTTCTATATATTTAAAGTAAATCTATCTATATTAATAGCTATATATAGTTTATCCTACTTCTATACCAAAAAAACTCATTCCTGAAAATTTCAAAATTGCAAAAAATTTTCTTATTAGACAAAAACACAAAAAGAACTCGCTCCCAGCTACAAGGTAGAAACCCTCCTCAAAATAGCTACCATTAGGAAATTGAAAAGCTCAGAAAGACAAATAATACCCAAGTATAATATTGACAAGATCAGTAAGAACAATGAAAGGGTCCTGAAGGTAAAAGGCACAATACTCACATCACAACTCAGGCACATACACCTTGGAACCAGAACAGCACTTCTGAAGCATTCAGTAAATAAAGAAAAGGCAAAAGAGACAGACGACATTTCCTTGCAGCTCAAGGAAATAGAAGTAGAAGAGACAAGGCAAACACTAGAACCAGCAGAAGCTTCAGCAAGCAGCAGAGTACCATCTCCAACCACAGTCTACAAGTCTGAAGATATAAGCATCCAAGAAGTACAAACTTAGCACAAACAAGTGGATATCACTAGTCAGGCAGGATATAGTTATAATAGTTAAAGAGGCACAAGTAAAAGATCTACATCACTACAAAACCATCAAGACCAACGAGAAACATCCAAGCTATGAAAAGCCTTCATCAATCAGAAAGGATATCAGAACAAACACCTGTAAAGAAATTAGATATCTCTAGACAAAAAATGGGATATCTCAACTTCCTGAAATATGTAAGATACAAGTATCCAATAGGAAAGGCTCAAATCACAATCATTTTTGGCAACCAGGATGATACACAAAAAGCATGCGAACTGGAGATCATTGACTATGAAAATACCAAATTCAGAAAGACTGTCCCATTTGGATTCAAAGAAAGCAACTCCCACATTATTTGGATATGTGATGTTCACCAACACTTCACTAAAACAGACCTAGCAGAATTCTTCAACAAATAAATCAATATCAATTATATCACTTTGCAAAGAGCAGGGTCCTTTCAGACAGCAAACATTATCTTCTCCAACATATTAGAATATGTAGAGATTATCCAAGACTAGGCACTCACAAAAGGTCTTTACTTATATAGAATCTTTTCTTATTATAAAACACATGAAATTAATAAACAAAGGGAATATTTCAGTGCTATGCTCACATGCCTGTTACCAGATACAACAGCAGTAGATCTGACAGTAACCATCACTAGTATGAAAAAAATCAGTATATATTCTCAACAACAACAACAATCAAGATAAGAGGTTCATCATTTTTACCTTTCAGAGCAGAGAAGAACTGTTAGACATAAAATCGATAGTTCCTGTAATCAAAGAAACCCAAACTATTTAAGTCAACTGTAAAACAAGACTGTGCCTTATCTACAACTCACCAGAACACAATATGTACACATGCCCAAACAAATCTGAATCTCCTCCCTCAAGACAATACACCAATAGGTTCAATAACCTAAGAATTTTAGCATTAATGTGATACTGAACAAACTTCAACACTAATCTTATAAGAAATTCACGAACAAATGAAGACACTAGGAGCTATGCAAGCATTTGAAATATGGACGAAGCCCTAATACCAGTCAACATGAGGAAGACATCTGGCAGGTCTTATCAGCGATCCAAAGAGAGATCAAGGAAATAAAAAACTCTCTCCAAGATCTGAATGAAAGAGTTGATGTCCTAGAACAGAAGTGTACCAACCAATATCCAGAGGGTATAGGTGAACTTATAGAGGAGTTAGAAGAATTAACACCAACCAGCAGTGAGGAACATAGCACTATAACAAGCATAGGTATTCAATTCATCAGGAAAACACAAGATGCATATCAACAACAACTCATCAAAATGAGCTTAATAATGGAAGAATCAATCAATCTCTTTAAGCTCTCTCAACAGTCAGTCTTCTCAGGACATAACCATACTCAATAATATGATAGACAACATTTAGGATCACTCTTAGAGAGGGGAAAGTAATAAAACAAATGATACAGCATCAAGTAATCAATATTCTCATAAACAAATAACACAAGACACAGATAAATACACAAACAAGAGTATAGTATCACATTATAACAAATTAATAAACAATCATCCAATATGGACAATCGTAACACACAATATAAGAGGTATAGTAAAAGAAAATAAATGCAAACTATGAACACAATTCTGTGCAAAGAATAAATAAAAATCATCATCACTATAGAGACAAATAGAGATATAAACCAGGTCAAGCACTGGAAGCAACAAGGATAACAACTAACAACCTCAGTGAATCCTACAAGGAAGATCAGAAATGGGGTATATATTGAAATTCATGAAGACATTGTAGAAAGAATTTACAAAAAACAAGAGATAGAGGGTAGAGTGATAGCAATAGACATGGCTTTCTCAGGCAAACACAAATTAAGATTAATAGGAGTATATCTTCCACTGAGAAACAATGACAAGAGAGTAAAGTCAGCAATAGAGAACATGATCCAAGAATGTATAATACAAATAGAGAAAGAGGCATCATACATAGTAATATAAGGTGACTTCAATGCTACACCAAATCCTTCCATCGACAAATGACATAGCACAAAAAAGTCAAACAATCACCGGTCAGAATTAGAACTATTGAAATAGTTGATAACTAGAAACTTCGAGGGCACTTTCATAACATACAATCCAATACAAGCAGCATACACATGGCAAAACATAGAGGAGCAGCCAGTAGAATCGATCAAATCTGATACTACCCACAAAGCACCTGGCAATCAAGAGACTCACACATAATGAATTATTCAAATTACCTACACAAAAGTGATCATGAAATTATGACCACAAGAATAGAGATGTGGCAACTTAACAAGCAGAAGAATCAAAAATTCACAGGCACAATAATAGATACAACTAGCACAAAACAGATATCAAACAATGGAAAAACTTCAAGGATAAAATTGAACTATGGACACAACAGGGAAACATTAAGGATTAAGAAAACATTAACACTCAATGAAATAGCTTCAAACAATATATTCGGAAGCAACAAACAAACACATACTCAAGATAAAGTCTCAGAAAAGAAGCAGAAAGGCAAAGAAAGGCCCAATGATATATAGAAAGATTGTGAACATTCAAATACTATCAGAAATGTTGCAGAGGTATATCAATATACCCAACCCACAAACCTAACAGCTAATTGAAAAATAGTTAACCAAGATACAGAAATCCTTTCCAGAACTGATAACAGAACTCAAAGAATGGCAATTCAACTATCCTTAAAGCTAACGGATTCAATGTAAAAAGACATGCAGAGACTACATAATATGATACAAAATAGTAGCGAGAATAATTAGTAAATATCAGAAAAATAAAGAAATACAGCAACACATAGAAAGAAGGCAACAGTGACTTCAGAACAACAAGAAACAGATAATCAATAGCATTATGGAAAGACCCTATAGATCCATAGTAACCAACAAACCCATAGTGGAAGCAGACAATCAGATAGAAATTATTACAGAGCCAGAAGAAATCAAAAGAAAAGCTTCAGAACACTTTGCAATATGGACTTGTTTTAGGAAAACCTTACCAGTAAACATGTCAACTAGATAGTTAAGGCAATATGTACTGAGCAAAAGAATTTGAGACAACTGGTATGATAGACTCACATAATATATCACAGTAGAAGAAGTAAAGAACACAATAAAGGACAGGAGTTCAAAATCAGCACCGAGACCAGAAGCATTCTATACATAGCCTACAAACACCTTGGACCAAAAACACTAGCCTGGCTTACATGCTTCTACAACAAGATTCTCATACAAGGGGAGATATTAAGAGAATGAAGTAAAGAACATATATACCCAATATCCAAACCAACAGAATAACACAACAGGATTGAAATAATCAGACCAATTACCTTACTTATTGCAGGAAGAAAGATATTCACAAAGATCATCAGTGACCGCCTATCACACATCTGTAAGAAACACAACATCCTTAATGAATCAAACTGGACAGCTCTACCAGGAAGCAGCACACAAGGCACTATATATATAATTAACCTATGTATAGAACAAGCAAAGAAAGGAAAAAGCTATAGATCCTGAGTCAAGACATGACAAAGTCCTATGATTTTGTCAATACAGAAATGCTGGAACGAGTTATGAGATGCATCAAAATATCACCAAAACTAATCAATATCATATAGGCACTACTTAAAGAGAGAGAGAATCAGGTTATAACAATACATGGACTGAGTTCCAGCTACAAATTACTGGATAGCATCGACCAAGAAAACACAATTTCACTCCTGCTATGGTGCATATTCTATGATCCACTCCTAACAGAAATTGAATTCTCGAGAAGAGGCTACAAATACACAACAAAACTTAAAGAAGACATCAATAAGCCCAATATAGAGAAACACTTAAACATTAAGATCATTGCATACATGGATGATACAACATGGCTGGCAGACAATCCAGAAGAAATACAAAGGATCCTGAACATTGCCACAGAATTCTACAATCATAACAACATTGACATTAACCCACTAAAATCACAACTAATAATTATCAATGGACAACCAGAAGACTTCAGAAGAAGCTTCACACTTAAAGGAAGAATAGTTATGGGAAACAAGCCTGGTATACAAATGAAACTGTTAGGGATATGGCTGAACAGCTTCAGGAGAAAAGAATATCCAAAATAGCTTATAATGGAGAAAATAAAGAAACCTAGTAAGCTAATTGAATGGAAAGCAATTACAGACAAACAAGTGAGATACATAATAAACTATGTACTCATACCAGCATAAAATATCTGTTAAATGATATGATACTTTCTGAAAATGACTGCAACTCTCTAATAGGAAAAATCGCAACAAAATACAAACACAAATATGGCCTCGCCAACACAATCCCTAACACCCTCCTATATAATCACACTGAACACAACTTGAACCATCTATGGGATAGACAAATACAACTGCACATAAGAACCTGGGTGCAAAGAATAGAAGACAAAGGGACACTAGAACAAATTTCCAGAATGGGACTATAAAATCTATAAAATCTCTTTTGGTCAGCAAACTTAGTAACAACACATCTCACACAGCCTTTTCTCAAGTCAGGTCAAAATCTGAACCACAATATTCTCTAGGTGCTGAGGAAACATGGCTTCCAATTCTACTTAACACAAAGATCACAATTTCACAAAGGATAAGAAAGATTCATAACATAATTGAAGAAGCAATACCAAAATCAGTATACTACCAGCATAGACAAACACTAAGGAGATATAACTTAATATTCATAGGACAGATTATCAATTCAATAGAAACACGTTTATTACACTGGAGAGAACTTGGGACAATAAACAAAATGAAAAAAATGAATACCCCAAAATGGTACAAAGAGATTGTAGAGCACCTCACAAACTTAGCCAGTATACAAGATAGAATAGAAGATGAAATAAGCAGCCACTGAACATACATCCAAAACAGACCCCTGGTAATGGAAGACTTATATAAATCACACTAGGGAGCAATACTCAAGCAAAACAAAAAAGCTATTGGCAAGAAGAAATGAAATAATAGCCCAACACAGTAGTCTTCAAACATTACACCAGAATATGAGAGCAATCACTACTAGAAAGATGTACCAGGTGTTCCCTAAATGAAGAAAAAGACATATTGTTAGGAATTTGCACCTTCGCAGTCAAAAAACAGCACATAATTCAAATCCCAGTAAAAAGGACAAGCATTTTATCTAAGGAAAACAAGGGTAGCTTAATAAGCACTTTATAATACAGGATATCCCCAGACTCTATCAAGAAAGAGCTAAAAGATTTCACTGAAACCCCTTAGATAAATCAAAGCTCCTGGCAAGTCAACATAGGCAGCGCTGAATCAAAAACAACAAACATCAGTGAAATGTTCAAACTAAACAAGGAAGAATTAGATACCTTGATAACAATTAACAACATATGGAAAACTGCCACCATACCATGATATACATAGATGGTTCAGTATCAAGCTATGGCAATGGACCACACATGGGCCTGGATTGGATCATAAAAGACGAGACAGAAATACAACACACTTTTCAAGAACTGACACAGTTACATATCTCTTCAATACAGGTGGAACTGATGGCCATAACCATAGCAATAAACACATTAAGCAGAAACACTACAACTAATATGTATACTGTTAAAGACCAAAGAAAACAAACAAAGTTTAGAATTTTTGCCATGGTCACGTGACTGACAATCGTGACATGACCAAAGCTTACGTGAAACAATTAATTGCTGATTATCACCATACCCCTTACAAGCTAGAAGAATGCGTAAACAATCCATTCGTGTCAAAAAGATAAAAAACTATGAGCTGAGGTAATAGAAAATTAGCTGACCAAGAGGCAATTTATACATGACATAATACTAGAATAGCCATAGTAATTATGTAATAGCCCTATGTGTAAAAATGTATAAATATAACTTCTTTCAATGACTTAATAAAATGACGACTCTTACGACAAATCTTAAGATGAATCTTTTGGATAGATCATTATAACAGCGAAGATTATAAGTAGTTTTAGGTAAAACTACCTTGAGACTCGCCCAAATCTTTTTACGCCTCTGCCTTGGTTTTAGTATTGTTTTGTGTGTGTGATAGAAGGACGGACTCTTCTATTCACAGATTACGCGAGCTTTTGGTCATTAGCGACAGACTCACTGATTAGCCTGCTACAATACCGACAGCCAAGTAACAATAACAAACTTAACAGAAGCCATGGACACCACCAGAACTAAAAAGAGAAAAAAATTAAACCAGGCAATAATAGATACCTTCAATTACATCAGGCAACAGCTGAACCTAAATATTAGACTACACAAGATAAAAGCACATACAGGTGTCTCTCTTATAAGAAAGTAGATAAGCTAGCATGAATAGATTCTATCTCACCAGACATAAAACCAAATCAGAAAATTATCAATATCAAAAAACAGTATCAAGGATTGATACCGATAAACATAGTGTGGGACACATCACAGATAGATATTCCAGGCAAAGACTTAGTGAAACAAGTCAATAAGGCCATCAGATTGATCAAATGAAAATTACTAAATAGAACATAAACCAGATTTACATAAGAAGACTTGAGAAACATATATTGGAAAAATACATTAACAGCCTATATCCATATAAAATGAATGAATACAAAATCTTGAAGGAAGACTACCATAGGAAGAAATTCAGCTTCAATATTTGGTATAAACAACTGTTAATCAAGACCAAACTATATAACAGATATCCACTAATATACAAGGATGACAAATGCCACAAATGCGAAATAACAAAAGACTTCATACATCTCTTCTTATGTAGCAACAATACAGAAATACTAAAAGAAAACTTTAATAGAATCATAATTAAATATGTATCATCTTACATAATCAAGGAATACAGGAAAAGCTTTAAGGAGGTTATTTATAGATGGATACAACTAGTCAACCCCAGAACCTTCAACTTACTGATTTGAGGAGCAGTATTAAAAAAAATACCTGGGACACTCAATACGATCATATTAAGCAAAAACAAAGTGACAGAAACTATAATGAATGCAATGAATAAATGGAAAGAGCTCTTATACAATATATGAAAACAAAGATGCAAGGAAACTCATAAACAGGAAGCCTCCAAATGTAGAACTAAACTGAACAAACAAAAAAGAACCAGAGCAAAGAAAACCAAGAACTATACAAATTTAATTGCAATACAACAGTCCTTACTAAACTTGACCAAAATAGTAAATAGATACATAAATGAATACATCAAATATCAAACTAATATTTTCTCCATTATATCCTTTTATATTACAACTAGCATGGCCTTGGCATATTAGTTTTTTCTCCCAAATAAAGGACAACAGGCTATGAGTTAGCTATGGCTTATCGAGTTTTACTATTACTGAATATACATCCCTGTATTATAGTCATAGCTATTTAATATAAATATAATTTGGAAAAATAATAAAACAAGGTTGTGCCAGTTTAAAAAAAAAATCCTACTTCTATACAATTTCTACTCCTTTTTAAGAAATAATGTATTATTCCTTTTTAATTATTTTTGGACCAGTTTTATTAAGAGTAATCCAGTTATCAGGCCATCAAAATTTTTTTATCCTGAACTTTTTCAATTTTTCAAGTTCTTTGAAGTAATCTATAAATTTTTCTCATACTAAGGTCTTCTGATAATCAAGTTTATAAAATTCGACATAGCCATATACTTGAAATATTGATATATCAAAAGCTGTTTATTTCAGTCTTGATCTTCATAACTTTCTTCAAAGACATGCTATTGATTCAATATATACTCTTTTTATTACCTTTTATAGTAATACAACTGTGTTAATAGATAATTTTACACAATTTTAGACATTTAATCTTATTACAATTTATGTATAGATCAGCTTATATCACTCAGAAACTTCAATTACTATTGATAAACAAGCTATACTTGGAAATATCAATTATATATCGTTACATCAATTGATATAAATCATTATCTGCTTTTTAAAGGTTGCTCTCTGAAAGATTTAATCTCAACTTTTGTGATATAACCTATGGAGTACTAACTATTGTATTATAGATCTATAGGTCATTTTCTAATTATATATAAAAAAGATATTTGCAATAAATTTTTATACTTTATATTAATATAGTTTTACTATATTAGCAACTCTTTTTACTGATTTTCTGATCATATACAATAAAGATGTTTACAAGAACTTTTATACTTCCTTACTAATAAAGTCTTTATACTTTCATTAAAAAAACTGGAAGCTTATTTTCACTTATCTCTTTTACCCTTTTTTACTTGTTTATAAACTCTTTTGAATAAAAACTTGTGTCTCTAATGGTCTGAAAAAACTCAAGTATGCACTTTTTCTGCTAAGAACAAGAAGATTCTAGGAAGTAAAAGGACTAACTAGTAAAGTTTCACCTTACAAAGCTGGAAGCGACAAGAAATATAAATTTTATTGATAAGAAAAGATTTATTATCCATCTTTTTACATATTGTCTTTTATTCTCTTAAAGTTTCTATTGTTTTTTATAGTTTTTTTGGAGAATTTTGCCTACCTTGATTTGATTCTGAATTTCTTGTAGCACAATTTCACCTGGAATCTTATTGGTTAATATGAAACATATTAGTAGCTAAATATAAACAAGCTTCTACTGGTTATCTCATATGTTATGATGATGTCATTGGCAATTAAAGTATTGATTGGTACTCTATGTCCACTCCACTCCTCCAATTGGATTAACCTACAAATTAAATTCTATAAGGCCAATAAAATATGAGCAACAAGTTCCCAGGTAGTGAAAAAATTGCTATTTATTTAAGTTGAGATCTTTTTTTTTTATTATTCTGATTAAGCAAAGTTCAAGATTAAGGTCTTCTTTTTATCCTGATCAAGCAATAAAACTGAATAGTCTCTAGTTCATTCTAAGTTTCTACTCTTTGATTATAGTTGAGAATGTATTTTCCTAGAAGTTGTTGAAGGATATTACAATCGACGAGGATTTTTATCACTTTCAAGACCCTTTTATCATTACAAGACAAAAAAATTATTGGGGAATTTGACCTTTTAGATAATAGAAGATGTATACCAATAAAAATTTTTTAACTAGGCATGATTGCTAGAAGGTATTATACTGAAACAACATGACCCAGTTTCTATTAGATCACATAAAAACCTGAGGTTCATAATAAGTTACCTCTCTACTACAAGTAAATAAAAAATTACTGTACAAAGAAGGTTGGGACCAAGTGTGTCCTAGAAGTAAAAGCTTTCACTAGATGATAAGTCTCTTCAGATGGTATACAAAATACAAATCAAAATCAAGAATGGATAAGTTTTTCAGATAGTCAGAAAAAGAAAAAATATCCCAATCAATATTTCTTATTAAAAAAAGGTTTTTTAATTAGGTCTTTGTAGGAAGCTGGAAATATTTTTTCAATTTTACTTTTTTATTTTCTTGTTGACTATTTAACCATTTGCAGATATTATTCTTTCTTTTTTTTTCAACTCATCTTTTTGTAGTTTTCTGTATTTCAATGACTTGATCAAATATACAGTAGTGACAAACTGCTAACAATAATACAATGGATTAGGAGAGTTTTAATCAAAAGATACTATAAAGCAAAATATTGTTTCCAAGATTAAACTTAGAGACTCTTATGCTTATAACAAGTTTGCTAGATTAAAATAATAGTTTAGCTATAATATATTTCATGTTGCTTGAATAAAAATATACATATGTTTTTAATTAATTAATAAATTAACAATTAAGCTTAACTACAGATATTTTTAAAAAAAATATTAATATAGTTTTACTATTCTTTTTAAACTAATTTGAAAAAACTTAAAGAAATATTTCAATTTTCTTTTTTTTTTATTAATATTTCTCTTTAGTCAAAAAGATTGAAAAAAAAAACCAATATTCCTTTATTTTATACTATAAAGAAATATTATAGAATAATTTTATTAATAAGTAATAACTTTTTTCTTTCTTGTTACTATCTGTATTTTAATAATACTTGTTTTTTAATTTTTTTCTGAAAAAATTTGTCTTTTTCAGTTTGATTTTGAATTTCAAGTATATAAAATTTTTCATATTATAATTAATCAGATGGAGCTTATATTAACAAAAGAAGTAAATAAGCTCTCATTGATTATCTTATATATTTGAATATATTTTCTTACACTAGACAAAAAAAAATAATTTAGCATATTGCCACTTATATAACATTTAGCAAAAAATAAACAATTCAGCAAAAAAATGACATAAATAAATTGGCAACTATATAATTCATCTATAAATATTATAAAATTAGTATATTAAAAATTCATCAAAAAATTAATTAACAATTTGTCAAATAATTCATTAACAATTTGGCAAAAATTCATTAAAAGTTTGTTACAAAATTAATTATTAACAGTTCAATAAAAATTTGATATTAATTTCTTAATAATTCATCAAAAATTCATCAACTATTCATCAACTATTCATTAACTATTTTCAACTATTTATCAAAACTATTCATTAAAAATTCATCAAAAATTCATCAACTATTCATCAACTATTCATTAACTATTTATCAACTATATTTGCCAACTATTTATTAAAAATTTATCAAAAATTTGACAACTATTTGACAACTATTAGTTAAATATTCGGTGACTATTTTTTAATTATTTATCAACTATTTGTCAACTATTTATCAACTATTCATCAAAACTATTCATTAAAAATACATTAACAATTCATTAAAAATTTATTAACAATTCATCAAAAATTTAGCAACTATTCATTAAATTATTTATTAAAGGTTCATTAAGCATTTATTTAAAATTTAACAACTATTTATCAGCAATAAATAAAAAAATTAATAAACTTATGTACAAAATTTTTTGAATTGAGATTATATTTATAAATTATGAATAATACAAACTATAATATAATATATAATATGTCATTTAT
>CAJVPT010005219.1:0-12450 GCA_910592055.1 Acaulospora colombiana | reverse complement strand
GGATAAAGTGCTTTTGAGGCTGGCTTCTCTTTTCCAAGAAAATTACCAAATAAGGAAATTTTTTAGGAAAAAGGAGAATAATTTGGCTATAATATACATCATGCTGCTCAAATAAAAATATACTTTTGTTTTTAATTGATTAATAAACTAATGCTTTAGCCTGATTATGGATATTCAAAAAAAAAATTAATCATAATGTAAATTTTTTAGAAAAAAATATTATAAATATAGTTTCAAATTTATCAACTATAAAAAAGTTTTATAACTTATAGAGTTTTACAATAAAGCAGAAATATTGAAAGAAATAGACAAGCTACAAACTCTTAGCTTAACTATAGAAAACCACAATAGTACTTACAATTCAAATCATCAGATCAAAAATTATTGCATTCAATATAATATTTCTAATATGTTATAAAATTTTTGAATAAAAATATTCAAGATATTATTAAAGCCTTAAATTTATATATTAAAGATTGGAAGTCAAAAAAAAACAAAAAATGCTATCAAATCTATTTTAAAATAGAAATATAATAATCTAAAAAATAATCAGAAATAAATAATTAGCTTCTTAATTAATTGAACTAGAAGTAAAATAATATTGAATAAGATTAAGGTCAAGCAAGATAATAATAAATATGTTACAATATAAAAAAATAAAATTGAAAAGAAAAGAAAATATTATTATTGCAAAGCTTTAAAAAAAAAGCTAGCTATAATAGCTTAACAAAAAATTAGAAATAAGAGTACAAATTAAGAGAATATATCCAAAAAGCTTGATATAATAAACTATTTGAATCAATCTTATAAAAAAAATTAAGTGAAACAAATATTAAGAACACTCCTTAATACTAAAGCTTCAAGAAATCATAAATAAATTACAAGATACTAGAAAGAAAAAGATTTTTTGAAAAAAATATTAAAAACTTCTTAAAATAAGAAGTTAATTTAAAATATTATAAATAGAGTCATCTATATTTTATAGTTAAACCTAAATCTTGAGATTGTAAACTTTTAAATATTAGAGCTATTATTCTACTAAAGATTATAAGAAAGTATTTTATTAAAGTTCTTATTAATAGAATAGAAAATATTTGTAAAAACAATAATATTCTTAAAGGATCTAATTATGTAAAACTATTAAAAAAAAATATAGCAGAACCAATTCAAACTCTTAACAATATCTGTGAAGATATCAAAAAAAAAAAAACAAAAAGAAATTATGAATACTTTTCTAAAATATTGCAAAAGTATATAATATACAGTAATTAATCTAGATACTGTATACTGATAAAAGCAATATAAAAAATCAAAACTTTAAAAGATTTCATAAGATCATAATAAGTCTTTTTCAAAATAAAAAATTCTAGATCATATTTGAAAATAACTTTATAGAATCAATAATAGTTGAGAATAAAATTAATTAACGAAAATCATTTTATCTCTACTATAGAGAATTATTTATGATTTTCTCTTTTGCAAAATTCAGAATTATATATAGAGAGGATATAAAATAACAATTACATAAAACCTTAATCTAAAAAAACAGATTACAAAAAAGCTAGAATAAAAATATGTAACTATAGTCTCATAAATGATACAATATGAATAGTAAGATTTAAAAAAGATATAAAATTTTTTTAAAGATTATAAGAATCTTCTATAAAGTAAATTACTTTTAAATAAATAGTAACAAACTAGTCTAATCATTATTAATAATTCTAGTTGCTATTTAGAAGAAGTAAAGGTAAATGCCAAAAAAGAAATAGTTAAAAAACTTAATAGAGTAGAACAGGTCAGATTCTTAGAAATCTGGATAAGCAATTAAAAAACTACAATTGAGCTCAAAGAACAGGTATTTAAAGAAATCAATATAGTAACAAGAGTCCTCAAATATAAAAAAATAACAAATAAATAAGCTCTTTATATTCTAAATAAAGTATTAATACCTAAGATAGAATTTAGAATATAATATAGTATATTGTTTTGAAAAATATACAATACTTTAATAATAGTATATAAAAATTTTTTCAAAAGTAAGAGTATTTTATACAGATTTATGTCTAACAGTATAATTTATTATCCAAAGATCTATAACTTGAAGAATATTTGAATACTACAATAAAAAAATCAAGTAACAGAACTCTGCAATAGACTAAATAATCTTAGATTAGAAGAATCACAATAATTATTAAACTCAAATAAGTATAGATAAAAAATTGAAAACCACTTAATTTATTAGTCTATAAATTATTAAGTTATCTAATAGACAAATAGTTTCACACTCTAAGTAAGCAAAATTACAAAAGACATAGAAATAATATTTTATGGTTAGAAATGGTAAGATATTTTTTAATAGAAAAAGAAAAACTTTTGGATCAGTTAATATTTTTTATCAGAAGAATATAAAAAAGTCATATTATCATATAGAAATAATTAACTAATATACTTGAATTAACTAATTAATTAGAAAATCAAGAAAATAAGAAATTGACAAGTGTTCCAGCTTCTATAAAATTTAAGTAAAGAATCTATATCAGAATAGTTTCAAATCTTAACTAAAAACCTTTCAAAAGAATAATTAAGTAATTTATGAAATCTTGAAAATAAAATTATATAAAATAAGAACTAAAATATTCCAAAATAAAATATAATTGAGGCAAGTGAAATAAATTTATGAATAATAATAAGAAGAAAAAGAAATTTAATAACTTGAGAAAAGTTGAGACAAGAAAAAAGTAATACAATGTAATAGTAGAATATTTTACCTATTGTAATATTAATAATAATCAGAAAACTAGTCTACAAAAATATTTTAAATATTCAGAAGATACAATGTAAAATAAAAATTGCATTATAGAAAAAGAAATAGAAGAGATATATATGGTACTATACTTCAATATAAGAAAGTTTACTAAAAGAAAACAAAAATTAAAAATTCCTAATTCCAAGATAGCACTTGAAAAAAAAATCAAAAAAGTAATTTAAAATAATCAAAGTTCTTTTATAATCTAAAATAATAAAGTAAATTATATAAATATTGAAATTTGAGAAGAATCTATTATTAGAAAAAATATTAGAAAAAAAGTAATATTTAAATTATTTAATAAAAATACTTCAATGCAACTTTAGATTAAAAAAAAAACTAATCTTCTATTTTGATGAATCATTTATTAATTATGAAAAAAAAAAATAAAGATGGGAGCAGCTTGGATTCAGATAGAAAAAAAAAAAGAAAAGTAAGTTTCAAATAAAAATAAATAATTAACCCTTTTCTATAAGAGCCAAATTGATAGCAATTATAATAATATTCTTGATAGTTTTAATTGAGAACATGATTAAGATTTGTATAGACAATCAAGCCTATATTTCTAAGTAAAAATCTTTAGAAAAAGAGGACTCAAGAAGGACACATAAGAGATGATTCAAAAAAAAAAATTTTTTATTCTTCTGAATATATATGGTAAAACTAATAAAAAAGAAAAATATAGATCTAAAGCTTATAAAAATTAATATATACTTAAATGGTTCTTATAATAAAGAAGTAAATGCCTTAATAAAGTAAGCTTTAAAAATCTTATTGATTAAATAAAAATATCTCACCTTATACAAAATTATTACTGAAATCAAGTGGCAACAGAAAATTCTAAATGATCCAATTAGACAGTTTATTAAGAATGTTAATAATAAAATAATAGTTTACCATTAAATACAGTAAAATAGAATAATAAAAAAAATAGAGTTATTGGATTTCAGAATATTAGGTTTATATATAAGACCTAATATAAAAAGAAATTAAAGATAAGTATATATATAGAATACATTCTTTATCAATCTAGTCAATTATAAGTTATCTATTTTAAGTAAATTGACTATAAAAAGATCAGACTTATATAAGAAAGTTAAATATACTATATATAGTTAACAAAAAGAAATTATAAAACATTTGTTAGGATATTTAATCTATAAAAATTAGCTACAAAAGATATAAAATAAAAAAGTAGATAGAATTATTAGATACTTCAAAAAGCTTCTATAGAAAAAAAAGAAAGAGATTGAAAAAAAAGTACTAGGCTTATTATTAACAACTAAGAAAAAATAGAAGAGTTTAATAAGTGAATTTATAGAATAATAAAATAGACTTTTAAAACTAGTCAAAATATTCTAAGTTTTTATATCAACTTTATAAAAAATAATCTTATTTTAAAAATAATAAACCTAAAATACCAAGGTAAATATATAGAAAAAATAACAAAAAAGTGAATAATAAAGATATAAAAAAGAGTTTGCAATCAAGTCTAAAAAAAAGTCTAAAACAAGAAATGTGAGAAAATAATCAAATAAAAACAAATATAAGGAATAGATAAAGAGGATAAAACAAAAAAATCTTCATATCCTCCAAATCAGAAAACTATATTTTCAAAGATAAGAGAACTACTATTTGAAAAAAAAAATTTAAAAAATAAAAGCTTCCAAGAAATTCTAACAGATGTCCTCTAGGTTTGAATCCTCTGAAGGTAACGGCAATTCTTTTTGGTTCTGTTCAATCTGATCGTCAGATCTAGATTTGGGCCTCTTGTTTTTTTTGTCCTCTTCTGTAATATTATGCTTCTTTTCCTATTCTATAACTTTGGTACAGCGAGTATTCCAGATCTTCTTTTTAAAATTTGCTCTTATCTTCTGACAGAGTTTATCAATTATACCTTGTATGTTTGCTGGTGGAATATTGAGCTGCTCTTTGAGATACTTCTTCAAGGAGGTGATCTTGCTTTCTTCCATATATCCATAGATGGTATTGAAAAGGCCCCTGTCAGATTTTGGAATCTCTTCTAACCATTTGTCTATCCAGTCATTTATTTTAGGTTGAACTTCTTTCTTTTCTTTTATTTCTTTATCAATAAGTTTATTGATCTTTTTATTTGCCTTTCACTATAAGTTCTTTTGAATTTCCCTAGTGGCTAAGCATTAGAAAAGATGCCCTAGTGTCTCTTTATGAAGTTTACATACTGAACAAGTAGTTATAATATACACATCTGATTTTCTCTTCTTAAGTATTTGCAGGACTAGAAGTTCATTTTGAATTAAGTTGGTTAGAAAGCTTTTGTTTTTATTGGTTTTAAAAGAGATATCAAAGATATTGGTTAGATTGAACTGGTTACAGAAGGTTGGCTAGTCTATAATTTTATTATTTTGAATCCAAAGATCCTGGATCCATTTCTGTATTGTCCAGTTTAGTCTAATCCTTTTCTTATTGAACATTTTAACAAAGTTTCTGATATCAATTTCTATTGTGTATTCGTCCCATGCTGCTATTGTGAGAACTCTTTCTAGCTCTGATAGCTAATGCCAAGTTATTGGGTTCTTCCACCTGACCTGTTTGGCAAGTAAGTCTACCTGATTGTTGAATCTATTGGTTCTATAGGCTTTAACCTTTAGGATTTTCAAATTCAGGTCTTTCTTCTTTACTAGGTCCTTGATCTTATTCCAAAGTGGCCAGTTAGTGATCTTTGTCCATCTTCTTGTAGATATCTCTATTTGTGAGTAGATAGATTTCCATACTTTGACTGCAGTGTTACAATCAATATAAATTGTAACTGTTGTATTTCGAGGAACTGTATACAGTGCAATGAGAATAGCTAATATTTCAGCTTTGGTTGCAGATGGCCATGTAGATGCTTCTGCTAAGAACTGTTTAACAATTTTGTTCTCCTCTATCATGATCCAAGCTAAACTCATTTCAACTTCACAATCTGTCATTTCTTTTTTATAAGAGCTATCTATATAGAATGTGAGCTGATCAGCCATATTCCTTTTGTTATATCTCAAGATACTCTTAAGTTCATCTTTGTGTTCTTCTGTTTGTATGACTTTTTCTATTAGTGTAATATCCCAGTCTTTCACTTGAATCTCTACTTCACCTGGTCTAGAAGTTGATAAAGCTACTGTTTGCTGAAATGTATTTGTCTGCCAGTCTGTAGGGTTTTCTGGCAGAAGGAGCTGTTTCCTTTTTCTTAGATTATTATGTCGATTGAGCTGTGGAAGAAGGTGGATCTATGACCAGACTACTTCTAATGGCTGCTCTGTGCTGTCTGGTTGAAGATGAGTATTGTTACTAGTAGGATCGTATACTAGCTGATATGGTGTGAAATAGATTTTGTTGCTTATGATTGTTGTCTTTCTCCATATATCTGTAGAAGTATTAGCCTGGATTGCCCAGTAAATCTTTCTTCTATCTGGGTTTGTTGGAAATGCCTCAGTTTCTATATTGTAAACTGTCCATTCAAGCCCCTGTAGAGAGTTTCATAGAAGATTTTGATTTACTATTATTTTTCCCTCACTTTTTTATATCAGGAGGGGACTAGTCCCTTGTATCTGCTATAGAGGATTTGAACTGCTCTCTATTCCTTAAGTGTCATTGTGGTAATATTAATGAGTTGGTCTAGAAACATAATCTTGTGTTTCTATAGTGACAGAATGGCTTTTCCATATTCTCTATCCTCTTGCAATATAGATTTGATTGATAAGATACCTCCTTGATAATCGAATAGATTTTTCCATTTTCAGCTTTGAAAAGTGACTTGTATACTATTTGCCAGAACCAGTGTCATAGCTGCCCAGTTTTCTTTCATCAACTTATAAGAGTTAATAGGATTGCTTAAGATATTACAGGTTCCTAACATTTGATTTGACTTTGTTTTAGTCTGATTATAGTAGCAATGCCAGAGGCCTCATTGTTGTTAAGCTGGTAGAAAAGTACAGATATGTGACTTTCTAGCTATATTTCCTAGATACTTTTGAGACCATATATTTCTTTGTTATGAATACAACTGTTTGAGATCATTTTATAGACTAGAGCCTTGTTCTTGAATATTTTTCTAAACATGGCTGTGAGATCATTACATGTTTTCTCACTCAGGTATGTGTGTTATGTTCTATATTCTATTCTTGGAATCAGAATCCTATTGATAATGTATCAAGCATGTTTTTTGTTAACTTCTTCTTGATTATTGTATGGACTACTGTTCTGATTTCTGATTTTATAAGGCTGATAGTGTCTTGATTTTTTTGTCTTGGTCCTAGCCAAATATCAAAAAATCTAGCCTAATCCTCCTTGTTGATTTCATGGACTATAGTATCTTCTGTTTCAGCCTAAACAGTCCCAGAGACTTGTGGATTTCAATTAATAGTAAAGAGAATTGACTTCTCTGTATTGATCTAAGAATCATTTGCTATATAGAACTTTTTTGTTTCTTCCAGGATCTTTTCCAGGTCTTCCTTGAATTTGGCAATCCAGGTCATGTCATCCATGTAGACAATTACTGCCTACCTTAATGAGAGCTTCATCTTCTCTTCAGGTTTACTAAAGTTGAGAGACTATTCTTCTTCCATGGAATAACCCAGGTTGTTGTTGTTTTGGATCTTGTATAAAAGTGGATCATAGAAGATTCTCCATAATAATGGAGAGATCGTTTCTCCTTGATCTATCCCATCCCCTGCCATTATTGGATTAGATAGTCCATTTGAAAGAATAATACTATAACTTCTGTCTTTGAAGAGGTCTATTATGAGTTTCTTAATATATATAGGAATTCAAATCCAATCTATGGTCTTTTCAAGTATGTACAGAAATATTGTATCGTATGCCTTTGCAGTATCTTGAAATAGAATCTATAGTTCTTTTTTCTTTTCTCTAGCCTCTTCACAAATATTGTTCAGCAGATAGATAGGCTCTGCCATACTCTCTCCCTGTAGCCCAGCAAAGTTTGGTTCTTTTAAGATTTTATGTTGCTTACAAATAGCTAATAGTCGGTTGGTAAGGATCTTGATAAAGCATTTTCGAGCCGTTTCCAAGAAAACAATGGGTCTTTTATTGCTCAGATTACATTTACAAGGCTTGGGTTTGGGAATGGGATAGATGTTATTGCTTTTCTATTTCTTAAGTATTTGAATTGTGCTTAAAACTTTATTAAAAAAAAGATATAAAATTTCTTTTCCTTTGATCCCTAAATGTTTGAGCATTTCATAATTAATGTATAAGGGACTAGCAGTCTTATTGTTTGGAAGAGATTGCAAAGTAGTTTCAAGCTCTTCTATTTTGATTTCTTCTATTAAAGGTGAATACCATATTGGATCAATCCATTCTTTGGGTTAATATTCTTTTTTTCAGGAAAAGTCTAGATTCTTGAAGTTGACATTTTTCTTTTTGAATACCCTTTTGTGATATTCTTCAACCTTGCTTCTGATTGTTTAAGGTTTAGTAGCAATGTATTCTTTTTCTTCCTGATTTGTGGTTAGAACCTGATCTAATGTAATTCTTAGTTTTTTATGGTTTAAGAATGAGCCCAGCATCTGCTTCTAGTTAGATCTAAGATCATCATATCTGTTATTCAGAGCCTTCTTGATTTGATTTCTGCTATGAAAACTTTCTTTTTTCTTGCATATCATTTTGAGTGTATGTTCTATTTTAGTGATTTTCTTCAATTGCACTATGATCTCATCTTATGACTGGAGAGGTACTAGTTCTTAATCAAGAAATTCATAAGTGTCTTGTAGATTCTAAATGGCCTTCTCTATATTTTTCATGTCTTCTGTAGTCTTTATATCCTAGTTAACTTGGATTTTCTTTAAAAGAAAGTGAATCTTATTGGCTTTTCTGTATGCTTCGAAATTCTTCTTTGGGATTACTGATTCCATCTTGACTTCTTTTCTTCTACTGGGAGTGGAGTAGATTCTTTTTCTTTTGAGGCACTTGTATGTACCCTTGATAATTATGGTTTCAAGTTCTTGAGGGCTGTTTTAGTTTCATATCAAAAGGCCTATACATCAATTTCTGGAAGGTTGCGTTCTATCCAGAGTTTGAATTTCTTCCATTGTTCTTTCTACAATAGAATTTGCTGGATCTGTTATCTTTTTATCTTTTGTTCTACATTGTTCTTGAGTCTGGTTTTTAAGCAGATTATTTATTGTTATTCTTATTAATAAAAGAGTATAGTCGCTACCCAGTAGTATTTTTACTGGAATATTTTTGAATTCATATATATTATTTAAACTGAATTTTGATGGTATCCAGATATAGTTTATTCTACTATATACTGAGCTGTTTGCCCATATAAAGGTAATATTTCCTTCTTTTTTTCAAGAATTTTGGATATCTATATAGTTCCAATCTTCTAGAAAGTTGAAGAAGCCTATCTCAGCTTTTCTATATCTTGGGGTTGTTTTGTTATAGAAGGGGATTGATCCACTATTGGATTGATAACTACATTAAAATCACCCATGATTATAACTTTAAAGTGATTCTTTTGCTTATCTAAAATTCTATTTTGGAGCAGCTGTTGTAGCCATCTACTTACAGCTTTTTCAGATGGCAGATATACTTGATAGATATAGAGTTTGCTTCTTGTTGATAAAAAGTTGGCTTCTATTATATAGCCTTCTATTCTCTCAATTGATTCTAGCTTTTTCTCGATGTTTTTGTTGATAAGAAATCTCACTCTGGACCCTTTGAATTTTTTATTATTACAGCTATGGAAGAACTTGTGTGTTTGCTATAAGTTAAAAGCAAAATCTGTTATTTCTTTTGTTAGTTTCATTTCACAAATTCCCAGAATGTCTATATCAAATTTTTATATAAGTTTATATAGTCTTTGTTGATCAAGACTAGTGTTGATACATCTAACATTATGTGTTCTAATTGTAATAGTATTGTTTAATGTGAAGTTATCTATAGTATAGTTATTATATAATGTTCATTCTTTATTTATTTTTTCAATAGTATTCCTTCTGATTGTACCAATAAAGTTGTCAAGTAGTGTGATATGTGTTGTATTGGGAGAGGTTATATTAATATCTGCTATTGTTTTAGTAATTGTATCTTTTTTCCCAAATGAGCTTGATTTCTCTTGTGAATCAGATTCTCTTTCAGTATATCTTGATTGGACTGATACTACTTTTAAGAATGGTTGCTCCATCACCTCCCTCTTACCCTATTTTGATTGCTTGTCTTTTCCTCAATTAAATTTATTCTATTGTTCAATCACTTGAGATTGTCTAGGATCTGATAAATTAGATCTTGATCGCTTTTACTTTCAGGATAGGGGCTTTCAGATCTGTTACGTATTCTTTGTCTATTGTGATAATTAACAGGTTCTCTATTACTACTAGTAGCAAAGCATTTAGAGGTCTTTGTTTTATTAATAGTGAGCTTGTTGTTTTGAAGATTGCTTCTTCCTTTCCTTCTATCAAGATACAGTATGTCCTTTTCTTAATCTCAATTTCTGATACATTCTCTAGTATTGTATGCCAGTTGGATCTTATTGTTTCTAATATCAGTTTGATTTATTTTTATATTATCAGTTTGTTGTTTATTTAACTATGTGAATTTGGCATCAGATTCCTTCACTTCATTGAAATCCTATCTTTCTTGCAAACACTTTTGTTCTTGATTAAAATATTCTTTTGCACTTTATGTAAGTTTGTGACCATGAATACAAATGTAACATTTTAAGGCATTGTTAAAATCTTGTGCTGTTGGGAAGCAAATTACAGCATAGTCTCTTTATTTGAGTGTATGAGGATTTCTAGGAATGTAGCATGTTCTGGCCTTGGTATGTTTAACTGCTCTCGCAATTAGTCCAGTAGTAGTATTATGTCTCCATATAGTCACAAGGATTGTGTGTTACGTTGTTTAATAATTTTGTTGATTTCTTTATCATCAGGTTCATTTTGAGAAAAAATAACTCTAATTGTTTTCATTCCAGTATGGATCATTCATTTTTCTTCAAGGTAAGTATATTTTTTGTGAGGAATGATATGTGCCTTAATTTTGCATTGTGACCGTGAGTAGTTGTAAATATGGATGTTTGTTGTTTGTCTATATTGGTTGAGGACTGCCTTGATTTCTTGGTGTAAATAATTATGGTCAATATCAATCAAGTTAACTATCAGTGATAATTCTTTTTTCTTCTGTGTTTTCTGAAACACTTTTTTATTTGGTGGTTGGCTAGAGCTTAACCATTTATCCATTTCTAGGGGTATTATGGTAAGATTGTCTTTCTCCTTTTTATTGATTTTTTCAAGACATCTTAATGCATCTTTTTTCTCTTCATAGCAAAATATTGTCCAGGCATTGCCATTAATAAATTCTTTTATAAAGAGGTAAGAGTCTTTTGATAGGCTTAATGTATTTTGGAGATATGCTATTTGTTTAGTTTTAGTTTTTCCTGGAAGTTTTGAAGTAAATACACTTATTTTGAAATCTTCATTTTCCTTGATGTGATATGGATTAATGCTGATGTTTTCCTATTTCTTGTTTTATATGTTTGTTGTTCAGCAATATTATCCCTTCTAATTTTTTCATCGATGCCTTCCATTTCAATTTTGTCTTCCAGTTCTTTATCTCCTATTTTGACTTCGATAATGATTGGAATTTAAATTGGTATGGTTACTTGAACTTCTGTAGCCATTGCCTTATCAGGTGAGTTGTTAATAGGAAAATCACTTCCAATCATGACTGATTTGTTGGCAATAGTTGTAAGGTGTATTGTATTTATTTTGCCTATTCTATCATATTCAGGTATTTGTCTTCTAAAAAGGAAGCTAGAAAATCTTTTCTTTTCCTTGTCCTATAGCCCATAAGTAAAGGATATGCTGTCTAAGAACATTGGCTTTGATGAAGGTAGTGTGATCAATATCCAGAATTTTAGCGATGATACTATCAATAATCAAGTATCTAATTAGACCTGGGACTGGATTCATAATAGTTTCTTAAGTTGAAGTAACATTTAAGAAGGTTTGTGAAGCCCATAACTTTCTTTATTGATCATATTTGTCCGTTAGTTGGACTAAAGTTTCAATGATATGTGCTTCTATTTTCTTAATGACCTGTAAGAGTTTGTGTTTTCTCATGGACATGTTGATCACGTGATATAAAGAGTAGATTGCTATATATAGTATTGATATGTTTTATTAAATACTGTTTTAAATAGTGCTGAGTTATATAATAGTTGTTTTTTGCTTATTTGAGTAGTACTTGTTTGTTTGTTTTGTTTGTTTATTCTTGTTTATGTAAACAAGATGTTGATCTGTTAATCCACGTGTTACAGATTTGTTTATTCCTTATTATTATTTTGATAATATGGAAAAACCTTGTTGTTTGTTATATCATGTTGATAATATTTATTTCATGTGTATATTGTGATAGTATTGTTGATATTGTTGATCAGTCAATAGTAAACATGTGGGGTTATGAGTTGTTGATAATTGATTTGTATAAACACGTGAAGTTATGAGGTTGTTGATAATTGATTTATGTAAACACGTAAAAAGTATATTAATGTTGTTTATTTGACACGTCTTTGAGCTTGTTGTGAAAAATATACATATCTGTATTTGCATGACATAATATTATTGAAATTCTATTGTTGTAAAACTCTTTCCGCTGATTCTCTA
>CAJVPT010005218.1:0-12454 GCA_910592055.1 Acaulospora colombiana | reverse complement strand
CACTTTGTGAAAGTCTGTAAAATATTGTAAATTTTATTTCAATTTTTCAATAAAGACATGCCATTGTGGCATGATTGCGGGTTAAAAAAAAAAATAATAATTTGAAATACTTATTATATTAAATTATTGATTATTATTATTTTTTAAGATGCTAGTTTATTCTTATATTCTGATGCTGCATGCTTTATTTAAGTAAGTAAAAAAATTTAGAAATCTATATTGTCTAAGAATTTACAGATCAATGAATAGTATAAGAAGCTAACTAGTTATATTTCATTCAATCAAAATAAGATAATTATATGATTGTTTAATATAGGTTAGTTACTTCAAAAATAAAATGCTAAAATAATAAGAAGAATAAAAATCAAAATATATTATTTTTTGTTTTATATCTGACACTTCTTAGAGTTTTAATTCTATTGGATCTCTATTGATAACTTAGATTTTAATCCATTAAGTGGCTTATTATTACTCCCCAAAAAAGAAAGGGGCCACTATATCAGGAATTCATCTGAAGTACTCAGTACTACCAATGTTATGAATACCTTATATAAAGCCTTAATTTTTATTAGTACTTAATTAAAAAAGTTAAAAAAAAAGAGAATGTCTAATACTATTTCTAGAAAGGTACTTTGTTGTTTTATGAAATGGTTAATATGTTTTCAAAGAAAAGATAACAAGTATCCAAACTTTTATAAATAATTCTATTCATATAGTCTTTTCTTCTTATAATGATTCACTGAAAGAGGAGAGGGGAAGCAGAGAAGCTAATGGTTTTTATTTAATATGTTCGAATTTAGCTTTATTCTTTCTATATGGTCAATAATATCATGAATATTTATGACTTGTATCCATCTATACTACAAACTAGTAACTTATTATAGATCTCAAGTTCTTATGAGATTGAAGAAATATATTCAAACATGTGAAGTGATCAATTAGAGCTTGTTTATATTTTGATTGCTGACATGTTTTTATTAATCAATTGCTATATAAGAAACTTTGTATTACTCAAAATTTAGAATCAAGTTTAAGTAAACAAAATTCTTCAGAAAAAGCTATGAAAAAGCACTATTAAAATTCAGAATCTAACAAGAAAGTAGTAGTTTTTTTTTAAAAAGCTCTTTTTTTATGCTAAAAACTCTATTTTATTTTTCTGATAGGTAAAGTGAGGATGGAAAAGTTAGGTTTACTTCTTTTCATAACTTTCTTGCTATTGATAAGAAAGGTAATTTTACCTTTATAGCCACTAAAAAACTAGTTTAATTGTAATAAAATATAATAAGAGGTACTTGGAAATAGTAGAGTAACTCTGGAAAAGTTATTTACAAGTTGGTTTAGGGAAAGTGATAAGACTTTATTAGTTAGAAGTATAAAATTTCTTGCAAATTTCTTTTTTGTGTATAGTATTAAAGATCAAAGAAGTCAGATCGAGTTCAGAATTTTCTTCATGGTCATGTAACTGATGATTATAATATAACTGAAGCTTATGCAAAACAATTAATTGCTAACTATCACTATATTTTTTACAAGATAAAAAAATATGCGAACAATCTATTCATATCAAAAAAGTAAAAAACTATAAGCTGAGGTAATAGAAAATTAGCTAACTATAAAACAATTTATGTATAATATAATACTGGAATAGCTATAGTGATTATATAATAACCCTATGTGTAAAAAAACTTCTTTCAATGACTTACTGTAATAAAATGACAAATATTAAGATAAATCTTTTGAATAGATTGTTATAACAATAAAGTTATAAATAGTTTTAGAAAAAACTACCTTGAGACTTGCACAAATCTTTTTATATATCTACTTTGATTTTTGTATATATGTGATAAATAAAGATAGATATCTAAAGAGCAAGGCAAGAACAAAAGTCAAATATTTCTCACTAGAAAACATTAAAATTTTTAAATTAATAACTATAAAAAAATTATATACAATTATTGATTATTATTCAAATCATTGATTTATAGCATTTTCTAATATTTGTTCTTATTAAAGTGAAGAGCTATGAATTTTGTTCCTTAAAAAGAGACATAAGTGATCTATAAAATTTTATATGCTAAATACTTTAGGGATCCATTATTAATAATAGAAGATCAACGACTCTTTCCCGATCACTTGAGGCGTAGCAACCTCGATAACAGGAAAATGGCTTCCAATACTAGAAATCTCAAGATTTCGCAACTCGAACAACAAAGAATAGAAAGATAGCAAAGGGTAGATAGAAGAAGTAAAGAGATTGCCTCCCTCTGTAACCAACCATACATTAAAAAGCTCACCAATACACAGACCAAGATACCACCAACTTCGGCAGTAGAACTCAACCAAGACAGTAAGGAAATAGACTCTCAGGAAGACTCAACAAACACAACTGCTGGCACAACAAGCATGGACGTAGAGGTTGGAACTCCTCGAGTAGAATGAATATGAAGCGAACAGATGGAAGAAGCAGAAAACAATAGCAGAACCTTTCCAGCTAAACATGGACTCCAGATAGTAGGGGAGTCAAACCAGGAACACATCCAGGAAGACAAAGACAATGTATCAGGAGTACAAAACCCCACAATACAGGACAAGCCAATTATTGAAGTAAATGAAGAGGAGCTCTGAACACAAGTGAGCTGGAAAAACAAAGTGGCTCATGCCACCAACAAGCCTAGACCGAGAACACCAGTTAACCCTAAAGTTAGATACGAAAGAGAGTGATTCAAAGTGGGAATCGACGCCAACATTACCCCAGGTCTGAACAACGATGCAAAGATCCTTTACTTAATGAAAGCACTCAACTCCTTCCAGGACTCATCGCAATTTGCAGTGAACACAACAAGGAAGGCACCTGAATCGTCGTGATCTTTGGGAATCAACAAGCAGCAGATGACGCAACTAGAATGGAGTTACCAAATCTAGGTGACAATAAACTTACACACATGCAGATCAGCAGACAAATGATCAAAAAGAGTAAATCCATAGTAGTCTGGGACATATCCTTGAACACAAGACTCATGGAGGTCAGGCAGCACTTTGCCAGGTTTGACAACATATCAGAAATAAGTATGAGAACACAGAATCTGTGGCAGTGTATCACAATCACCTTCGAAGATAAGATAGTTAAGGAGAAGCTAGTCAAGCAGTGCAGCATTCTCATTAAAGGATATGCGGTCAGAATAAACGATGCCAACTGGTCTGTGAACCAGATGAGGGAATGACACAACATAGCAGTCAAACTGATCAACTTGCTCCCGAGCACCACAGCATAGGATTTGAAACAGGCCCTAAGTGAGATGAAGGCATGCACATGCTACATACCATGCACATGCTCAACAAAATATCAACTGAAGAAATTCGTAGTGATAAGTTTTGAAACAAGGGAAGATCTCCTCAGAGCCAAGGACTTGACCTTTACTCTAGGTGAGACTATCATCTCCCTGACCTCCATCAACACACCTCTATGCTCCATCTGTGATGCAACAACACACCTTGTCAGAGACTGCCTCATCAAAGAATGGAGGAAACAATAGAGGGAATTTAATCACACCCAGACTGAAAAGTACGAACAAATTTACAGCAAATTCAAACTAGCTAGAATGGGTAGACTTAGAGCAGACTTCTCCCCGAGCAATAAGAGAAACATCAAACCCGCATCATATGCAACAGTTGCATGAGCGACCGGCAAACAACAGGATAGGGCAAACTGTAAATACACTCAGCACAGGTGGCAGAAACAGTCCTTCCATCAACAAAAGCACACACAGCAACTCCCAGACACCCACGAAATCATGGCAATGCTCATGACTATATAGAAAGAGATTGCAAGCCTCAAGGAAATGGTAATAGACCTGGATGAAAGAGTTACCAACATGGAAGCATACAATCAGGAATACTATGAAGAGATGGAACATGACTTTGACAATGGTGGAAAAGAGCTGAATGTATCATGAAGGAACAGCATCAGCAACTCAGAAGTTCCCTCTCAAACCCAGAAAACAGCAGACATCCATACAAGACAATAGCAAATCAACAAAACGATAGAGGACATGCAAGCAAACATGCAGAGAGCACTTGAGGCCATAGGCTCCATGACAGATGACCATCAACAAAATCAATAACAATCATGACTAACAAATCTAACAAGCAAGAAAATCTTACGGATAACACTCATAACATGGGAACAAATAGTACAGGAATATCAAGCTTAGTAGATATGGGTTTCACAGTACAGATCGCAACCTCGAACACAAGAAACCTCAACAAGGAAATGAATAAAACTTCGTGGACAGATTTATGGCAGGAAATAAGTTGGGATATTATCATTAGCACTGAGACAAATGGAAAAGACCATACATCAAAGTTTTGGAAAATGAAAAATTATGAGTGTTACTGGACCAACTCAGATTAAAAGCAAGGTATAGGTGTGGGGGTGGCCCTCAGACTTGAATTGGCAAAAAGAATAGTGAACAAGGAAACCATAGAAGGAAGGGCAATCATGCTGGACCTGGCATTTCCACAAAAAAAATATTTGAGAATTATAGGTCTGTACTTACCAGCGAAGCATTCAGACTGATTACACCTTGAGAAAAAGATAATAAGATGGCTCAATTCAAGCTACAAAACAAACTGGGAGACCATAGTGGCAGGAGATTTTAATGATACGAGCTCACCCTGCATGGATAGATTCTCAAGCAAGCATCACCATTTCGAGAACAAGTTGTTGTCCAATAGTATTCTAATCAATGACCTCAAGAATTGAGATATGCTAGACACATTTTGATCAGTGAATCCACAGAAAAGAGAGTACGCATAAGACGTTGAAGTGGAAATAACAAGCAGAATCGACCAGATATGAATAACGCAAAATAGATACGTAGAACTTCTCTTTGTAAAAATCAAGAATGAGTATAAATAGATATATGAAAGTGACCACGAAATCATGATTGCCAAAATACAGCTTTTCCTCTTTCTCCTCAAGAAAAAGAGAAACATCCATAAAACACCCAACGCCTGATACAACTGGTCAGGCACAAGCCCGGCACAATGGAAAAAGTGGACCAGACATATAGAAAAGGAGGTGGAGGCCTGTAAAAGACCACTTGAGCCCAAAACAGATGTTGATAAGCTGTGGTGCAAACTAAGAGAAGTTATCCTCAAGGCAACAAGCCTACATATATCGAAGTTCAAGCAGACGCAAGTCAAGACATGAAACAGACAAGAAATGCACACAAGGGCCACATCGGTCAAGTTGATTGGACTAAGCCAACTCAAAAAACTCTTGGCAGAAGTAGTAAACATAAAGCCTGGGACTGAAACAAGAGAAAGAATCACAAACCTTGCATGGAACAATGGACTTGAGCTCCCAGATGAGCTAGAGAGCCCAGGGGACTTTGAAGCAGCCAGAGTCAGGGTAATTGAGGAAGTCAAAAGTATCAAGCTCAGCTCACACAGACAACAGTGTAAAGAAAACAGTGCAAGAATTAAAAAGGTCATTATCAATTGGTTAAATTGATTTGCCGCAGATAAGAAGAGGATGATAAATAGTTTCCTCGAAAGAGAAAGACAGAAGATAAAATTAGACAAGTTGATAGTAAAGGCCGATGAACCAAACATCATCCTAGATGAGAAAGAAATCAAGGCATGAATACGGAGCCACTTCGAGGAATGGATTAAGAGAGCCATCCCGATTGACCCTCCACAGTAATGGCAAGAGAAATATACACCCTTATAACGAATTGATCCAGATTGGTATGAAGGAGTTATCCAAGACTTCTCAATGCTTGAAATAACTAATATCATATCTAAGGTAAGCAAAACATCAGCACCCAGTCCCTCACAGATCCTATACATAGCACTGCATCACCTTGGTCCAAAGGCGATTAGGAGCCTGAAGACGATCTTTAATACAGTCCTCCAAAAAGGAGACATGTCCGCTGAGTGGAAAAGAGGAACTATATATCCAATCCTAAAGACATATGATTGGGGCAATGACCTTACCAAAGTCAGGTCCATTACGCTTCTGGAATCAGCCAAGAAAATCTTCACCAAAGGACTGGTTAACAGGTTGTCCAACATACTAACAAGGCATGAAATATTGTCGGAACACAACTGGGCAGCTCTACCAGGGACGAGTACCATGGAACCTATTTTCGCAATTAACCCAATCATTGAAAATGCGAGAGAGAACAACAAAGAACTATGGATTCTCTTCCAAGACATGAGTAAAACATATAACAACATGGGCCTGTATATCTTGGCAAAAGTCATATGAAGAATCAAGCTCCCGAAGCTCTGCATCAACATAATAATGGAGGGTTTCAATGATCGGAAAAACATAGTGATTATGGGAGTGAGAATCACTGACCCATACACAATCAGGAACAGAATCGATCAAGAGGATGCTATATCACCGCTCCTCTGGTGAATATACTATGACCTACTGATCAGCAGAATTAGTAGGATGCATGAATACAAAAGTATGAATAGAAATTATGAAAGAATTCCACTCGCCACCTCCCAAAGCCACCAACACATCAGTTATGACATACATGGATAACACAACATGGATCGCTGGGAACCATAAACAATTGGAAGCTATCATCAGCATAGCTATCTCCTTTTACCACTTTGCTTAAGTTAAAGTCAACCCGAGCAAGTCAGAGCTTATGGTAATCAACAACAAACGAGAGGCCAAAACGACCTTCGAGCAAGACACGATTAAAGCATCCACTAGTACAATCTAGTACCTGGGAGTTTGGTTCGACCAAGATGGCAGAAAGAAATATCAAGCAAGCTTGCTTTACCAGACCACCTCGAATCTCACAAATCATTTGCTCTGGAAGAAAGTATCGGACAAACAAATTCAATACCTAGTCAACCAAGTAATTCTATCTAAGTTGGAATATTTGGTACAAGACCTTTACCTGACAGAAGCAAAACTGACCTTATAGACAGAAAACTAAGAAGGATAATCAAACACAAAACTGGATTTCCTACCTTGACCCCAAACTCGATCTTCTATAGTGACCTAGGCTACAATATTTTCAGCCTCGGAAATTGCATGCTCCAAAAGCATCTGACTATCATCGAGGTCCTTCACAAGGCAGCCAATCATGCTGGTAGACTATGCAGAGAAAGAGTAATGAACCTTCAATGGACAGCTTGGTCAGAAACTAGTATTCTGGAGGTATGCCCAAAGATTCACGTAACAGGCAAAAACTTTGTGTAAGATGTGCTCATCTGTGCACAGAAGCACGGTCTGTCCTTTAGAGATAGATGGTATAAAAAGCTGGTGACAAAGAAAGAGTTGATATCAATTGAAGATTATATGTGAAGAAAATGGTATGACAAATACAGAGACAAACTTAGAGTTAGCAACCTTAGATGGATCGAACAGTTCGTCAACTACAACAAAGTCAAAACGATAAGTTGGGCCCAGATATGCTACACAAGCTATCGAAATGTACAGGAGAGACAGTCCCATTTCTATGAAGAGATCATCAATAAAATAACTACAGGAACAATTAACCCAGGCTTCGCGACAAGACTGACAAATCTCCATCCAGGGGTCAACCTCTTTCACAACATGGTCTGGACAGAAAGATGGAGCAGTAGATCCCTGAAAAAGCACAAGTTAATCTGGATTATTGCCGAAGGAAACACAGGGGAGGAAGAAATATTCATAGATAGACTGAGGAAAAAGAATACGAACACAACGACAGGCAGACACTACACCCAGCAGCCACACTCAGCTTATATAATATTATGTGCCGGGTGTGACATGAACAAATCAATTACTGTTGATATGTGCATCATAGAATTGGCAAACAAAGACTCGATCGGAATTCCAGGAAGGAACAAGCAAAGCACCACAGAGCAATATGGAAGCAAAGTGACAGAGTTCCTAACATCACCACAAAGTATCAAAACCAGGATGGACTACCAGAGAAGTCATGAGTCTTGGGATCTTGAAGACATTTACGTTCCCAGTCACGTTCGCACAAGGGGTTGGACTGAATGGATTGGAGATAAGACAACCAAAGTGAAAATCAGCCAACTCCAACAGGACACGAAAAAATGGCAGAGAATTAGAGTCACGATGGACGCAAGTTGTTACAAGAGATTTCATACAATCGTCTTCCAGGTTGAAAACCTTGAATCGAGGAAAAAAATGGAAATCATATCCTTCAAGATTCTATGAAGGACATTATCAAACGAGGCTGAGCTTAACGCAGTCATAGTAGCCCTCATATCCCTTTTACATGGAACAGAAACAACTATAAATATGGACAGTTAGATGGTAGCCACAACACTGGCAGTCAACAGGAACAAGAACAAGATAGTGAAACTCACAGAATATACAAAAGACCTTGCGAAGCTAAAAAATATCAAGATCAAAGTTGAAAAGATCCAAAGGAATAGCAACTTGACTATTGCCAAAGTAGATGGCGAGGCCAAGTGAGCAAGATCTAAATGGCAAATCACATGCCTTGACGTAATACTACTCAACAGGAAAGAACTAGTGCTAACGTACAAGGGTGAGATCATCAACTTTAATGCCAGGAAGGCTGTTCTTAACCACTTCAGGAACAAGCAGGTCACCGACTGGTATAGTTTAGAGAGGAACCAGGACCTCATGTTACTCAACAACGGAATCGACTGGAAAGCAATGGTGAACTACCTTCATTTCAAAAGGATAACTGCAGGCCCAACAGACATGGTTAAACTCCATTTTAGAAGAAGGGATTTATACAAATCCAATGTTTGCGTCAGGTGCAATGCAGCCACTGAGAATCAGACACATGTCCTCACATGCAGAGAAAACAAACTTGACTTTAATCTATGCATACTGGAAGTTATATCAAATTACCTTCAAAGTAGAGAAAAACAAAGTAAACCATGGATCAAGAAGGTTGAACGCAATGTACAATACACCTGGATTAACATGATATCTAGGAGCCTAATTCCCAGGGACTTTGCAAATGTGATTTATGAGTGGGCTAGAATTTTTAAGAAAAAGAAAGCCAAGCATACTCTTCTAGAGTGCTTCGAAGAAATACAGAACCTTACAAAAGAAACCTGGCTACAAAGATGCGAGGCAACTGAAGAATAGAAAAGATCCCAAGGGATCACCAAATTGGAGAAGAGAGCAAGAGGCAAATGGAGCTAGAACTTGCGAAAAGACCAACTAGGGAAACCAACAAAAATTGGTTTGGACTGGAAGAAAACCAAAACTTTTAATTTCTTTTTCTTATGAAAACCTAAGGAAAATAGCACTAACTCAGCTTAGGCAGGTTAGTTTTCCGAAAGAAAGGCAACAAGCCACGGATGTCTATCGGAGATCCGATCTAGAAGATATCTTTCATAGTAATCTCATATACATGTTAATATAGTCTGATTTCTAGTTAGATCTAAAATAATAGCACAATGTAATATCTGAGTAAAAGCTAAATAAAAGACCAACTGGGGGCTGAGCCAGCTTTTTAAAAAAAAAAAAAAATTAATAATAGAAGAATGTAGAATGACACCAAACAAGGCAGAGTTAAATACTGTAGTGATAGCTCTAATATTCCTCCTATCCAGAATAAGAATAATATTGAACACAAATAACCAAATGATAGTCACAGCACTGGAAATAACAAAAAACAAGAATAAATCTCGAAATTAGTAATGAATACCAAAGACATCATCAACAAGAAAAACATGAGAATTCAGGTCGAAAAGATTAAAAGAAATGGCACTCTGACTCTCTCCAAGATAGATACAGAAGCCAGAAAGGCCAAATTTAAATAGCAAAGCATGAGTTTGAACATTACCCCACTCAATAAGAACACCTTAAAACTGAAATACAAGGGGTGTGTGACCAACTTTAATGGCAGAGAAGTAGTGCGAATTTATTTCAAAAATGAATACATGTTTGAATGGTGTACCCTGAAAAAAAACTGTGATTTCAGGCAACTCAACAATAGAGTTGACTGGGAAAGCACCATCGACTTCTTGAGAATGAGAAAAATAATAGCTGGGTAGACAGATCTAGAAGACTACTAGCACAAGTCCTTCAAACTGAAATTATGGGCAAGGAACTGTCAATCATGACCAAGCTCCATACCCGAAGAAGGGATCTATATCATTCCAACAGATGTATCAGATACAATGTGTCAAGAGAAGATCAAGCACATGTATACACATGTGAAACTAATGAACTTGACTTTGGCATGCAGATGCTAGAGGCAATAGCAACATACTTGTAAAGCAGGGAGAAATGAAGCAAGACCTGAATCCAAGAATGGATTACAAGGATCAACTCAAAAAAAACTAGATACTGGATTACACTGATAATCAGGAGCTTAGTCCCCAAGGGTATTACAGAACTAGTTCATACCTGGGCAAAGATCTACAGGAAGAAAACCAAGTCCACTTTACTAGAATGCATCAAAGAGATTCAAGGTTTTGCCAGGAAGATATGGATAAGGTAATGTAAATGAGTAATTGAATGGCAAAGCTCACAAAAGATTACAAGAAAAGAAAAAAGAGATCAGGGGCAATGGTCCCAAAGTCCTTCAAATATTCATTTGGAAAAGCCAGCCAACACTATTGGGTTGGACTGAAAGAAAACCAAAACCATCAAATTCCTTCTTATATGGAAATACAAGGAAAATAGCACTAACTAAATCCAGGCAAGTTAGTTTTCTGAAAGAAAGGCAACAGGTTATGGAGGTCCTTGGAGATCTGAATCAGAAGATATCTTGTCTAGTAATCCAACATATATACTAGTATTGTTTTGTTTTCTAGTTAGCTTTGAAATAGATAGGAAAATATAATATCTGAGTAAAAGCTAAATAAAGACCAACTGGAGGCTGAGCAGCTTTAAAAAAAAAAAAAAAAATTAATAATAGAAGAATAAACTCTTCTATCTGCAGGTTACATGAGCTTTTGATTATTAGTGACAGACTTTCTAATCAGTCTTCTACAGTAGTCAGAGAATTAGTAAAAAGAATGTATTGAATTATTTATTATTTATTATATTATACTTATATTATTTGATTTAAAATTATATAAAAAGATATTCACAAGAAGTTTTTTTACTTCTTTAATAATAAAATTTTAATATTTTTATTAAAACAACTTGAAATATGACTTTAAAAATCATTTTTAATCATTTTAATCTAAAACTTGACTTTTGATGAACAAAAAAAGTCAAGTAATATCTTTAATACTAATAATAAAAAAGTTTTTAAAAGAAAAAAAACTAACTATAAAGTATTTAAAAATCTTTCCAACCTTTAAATAAAAAATTATAGAGATTTTTTTATAATAAAAAGATTTATTTTTTTTTTTATTATTTAAATTCTTTTAAAGCTTTTATTTTTATAGTTTTCTAAGAAATTTTACCTAGCTCAATTTGATTCTAAATTTTGAGTAATATAAATTTTTATCAAAAGTAATTGACTGACATAAAAAATATTGGTTTTTAAAATATAAACAAGCTTCTATTGATTACATTTATATGTTTTGATAATATTATTAGTAATTCAAAAGAATGTTCTAAAAATATTTGCTTTTATAAGTTCAAGTTCCTTAAGAAAAATATTTACAATCAAGAAATAGATAATATGAATTGTAGATCCTTATTTTTTATCTAAGTTCTTTAAGTAGTTACAAAGCTTTAATAGATAAAAGTTAAGATATAAATATCTTTCTAGAGATATTTAAAGAATCAGCTAAAATTAACTTATTCAATATTATAAGTAATAGCGAAGAAAATTTTTTTCAGAACTCAAAAAAAGTAATAAAATTATTTTAATCCGGTAAATTTTTTTTTGAAAAAAGAATTGCTTTCTTTATAAGCTTTTTTGATAAGACTATCAATTATTCTCTTTTCTTATTTCTTTTTTTTTTTTTAATTCAACAATTTATAATTCAAGAACAATTTATAGTAACGAACTGTTGACAATAAACTAAGTGAATAAAAATATATACTAATTCTTGATAAAAGTAAAATATTATTCCCTAAATTTGATTTAAAGTATTTTAATATAATTATAAATTAATTATTATATAAAAAAATTTATAATATTACTGTATATATAATTTAAACTTTTTGATAAAAATTAAATCATATGGCATGATTGTAGATTAAAAAAAAATTACAATTCAAATTTATTTAATATATCAAAAAATAAATAATAATTTATTACTTTATATTACTATTTATTAATTTTCAAAAATAGCAAAAATATATTTAATTTAGCTTTAATTAATAAAAATTTAAAAAAAAAATTTTCAAAAAATGAAAATTATTTACAATTATATATATATATATATATATATATATATTTAGTTAACTCAATCTCTAACTTATGGCAAGTAAAAAAAAAAACTCTTTCCGCAAATCTCTCAGATCCTTAGAAATTTCCTTTTTAGGCAATACACTCAAGGAAAGAGACAACAT
>CAJVPT010005217.1:0-12456 GCA_910592055.1 Acaulospora colombiana | reverse complement strand
ACATTTTCAGATTGACTGAGTCATATGCCTTTGACATGTCTTGGCTGAGGATCCAGGCTTGTCTGTTTGTGTCTTTTACATGTTCAATGATGTTATTTATTATATGAATTGGTTCTTGTGTGCTGCAGCCAGGAAGTGCTGCTCAATTCAGTTCTGAGAGAATCTTGTGGTCTTCTATGCATCATGCCAATTTGTCTGTAATGATTTTTATGAAAATTTTTCTTCCTGCATCCAAGAGTGTGATCGGTTTTGTGATGTCTAGATTGTTTTGCCAGTCCTTTGATTTGGATATTGGATAGATAGCTCCTTTGCTCCAATCTTTTGGATTGTCCTCTTTGATAATTCTGTTGAAAAGGGAAAGGATTTCTTCTATTGCTTTGGCTTCAAGTTTTTTATAGGCTATATAGGGGATTTTATTTCTCCTGGGAGCTGATTTTGTGCTTCTGTCTTGTATTGTTTTTTTGATTTTGCTGGTAGATATTTCAGTTAGGACTGATGGGTACCAATGAGATTGATGTTCTTTTTTGGTTCATATTCTGCTGCCCAATAGGGAAAGTTAGAGATTGATCTGATTTTTCTGGCTGGTATCCAGTCCTGGAAGTGTTGTTTGATCCTGTTTTTGATTTCTGTTGGGTTTGTTATAATTGATACTTCTTTACCCTCTATGATGATCTTATCCAGGATGATGGTTCTTCTGGGTTTTTCTATGATGCTGTTGATCATCATTTTTTTGTTTGTTACTAGGTGTTCTTGTCTTATTATTGTTCTACGTTTGATTGCTAGGACTTGTTTTCTATGAGTGATAGCTTGGGCGATGACTTTGTGACCTCATATAATTTTCTGCATATGATCTAGCCAGTATTGCAGAAAATTGTTAAAGTGCTCTGTCTTTAGTTCTGTGAGGTGCTGTTGGATGTCTGGAAACTTCTCCTGGAGTTGTTTTAATAGAATGGGCAGAGGTTTGTTGATTTTCTAGCTGGCTTGAGTTTGTTGTGGAAAAGTTGCAATTGTATTAAGGGATCTTTGATTATATTTTCCTTACTAATTATTCTTTTTTTCCTATGTTGTTTTCTCTTTGGGATGTGGAGCTTGGCTGCTCTTAGAATATAGTTACAAATACAATTCCATTGGCTATCTATCGATTTTGGCTTTGTGCTTTGGTTGTCAAGGGCTCTATCAACTTCTGAGGAGAATTTTTTCTATTGTTCACTATTAGCTAGCTGCCAATTG
This sequence comes from Acaulospora colombiana, assembly GCA_910592055.1. Taxonomy (NCBI): domain Eukaryota; kingdom Fungi; phylum Glomeromycota; class Glomeromycetes; order Diversisporales; family Acaulosporaceae; genus Acaulospora; species Acaulospora colombiana. Next base: position 11,226 of record CAJVPT010005217.1, on the reverse strand, counting down.
TATCTGTGATTTGGCTTGTGGTAGGAGACTTCCTTGTAAGAGTTTAGTTACCATGTCTCTATCTCAGTTATGATGGATCTGTGGTCACTGGAAATTAGGGGGTCTAAGGCTTCTTCGATATAGGCTTTCCTGCTTTGCTATGAGGGAAGTATATTTATCCAGATTTGATCAATTCTACTGCTGCTGTCCTTTCAGTGCCAGGTAAATTCTCTTTTGCTTGGGTTGTATAGTCTATATGTGTCCTCCAAACTGTGGTCTAAGAGAATTTCTATTTGAGGGCCTGTTGGTTTGTTGGATGTCATTTGTTTATGTATGCTATTTTTGTCCCATGCTGGGTTGGAGACTCCATTGAGGTCCCCTAAGATGAGGAAGTGCCAGTTCTTTTGAAGGGCTTCTCTTATCCATTGCTTCAGCTTGTTGAGAGTGTCTTGTCATCCTTTATCTCTTTTGTCTGCATGGAAGTAAATTCTTATGACTCTGAGTTTTTGTTTTTTTGGAAAGGCAAAGTCTGTATGGATGAGCCTTCCCTTCCATGCATCATATTTATAAATGCGGTCTGCAATATCTTTTTTGATCATCAGGTTGAGTCCTTGTTCTAATGTCTGTTCATCATTATATGACCAAATTATGTTGTAGAGTGGATGTTTCCAGTGTTTAGATTGTTGATGTGTGCCGTTGGTCTCAGTTGTTACTATGATGTTCCAACCTTTTGTGACACACCAGTTGAACCATGTTTCTCTTTTGTAATTATTTGTTAGGCCTTGGATGTTGACTGTTGTGGTTTGCCAAATTGGATGTTGGGTATCTGAATCAGTGTATGTTGTTGAGTTGATATTACTAGAGTTGTCTTTTAATGTATAGTCATTTGAGGGGATGGTTGAATCTATAGAAGTTTGTATTTATATGTCTCTGAATATTTTTTCTGTTTGTGTAATATGACTATTATATAATGAATTTTCTGGTGGAAGGGGTTCTGGTGTGTTACTCATTAATAGTTTCTAGGGGGGGAGGTTGCGCTAGGGATCAGATCTGAGATTGCATTTAGTGTCTTGTGCATATTTTGGTCTATCCTATTTATGGACTCGTGGATCTGTTGTTGTTGGGCTCGGATATTGAAGTACTTTTTTTTGTTTGATTGAGTATTAGATGTTTTGTTTCAGTTGAAAGAGTCTTCTTCTTCATTCTCAGTTAATATGGTATCTGTGAGGTTGTCTTCTGGAACCTCTAGATTGTATACTCTTTCATCCAGGTCAATGATGTTTTTTTTAATCTCTTCAATTTCTTATTTGATTTCTTTAAGGAAGGCCATAATATTATTTAGTGTAGGGGTGTTCTCTTCCACCCGGCTTGATTGGCGTTGTCCAGATTTGACTGCTGCTGCATAGGATCCTGGCTTAATGTGATGGTGCTGTGAAGGTCTGATTTAGTTTCTGATTGAAATAGTATGTGCCAGTCTGAACTTGTTGTATAGTTTGCCAAATTTGTTTGCTTGTTCTTTATTGTATTCCCTCTATTGCATTTTCCTTTCTTGGATGGAACAATTATTGAATAGGTGATCTGGGTTATCACAGATTGTGCATAGTTTGGCTTCAATTAATTGCCAGGTGCAGTTGAAGTCTTCGAGTTGGTATTCTCGAGATGTGGCAGCTTCTAAGTCTTCCTGACTGGTAAAGCTGATAACCGTGAATCTCTTTCTTTGATATGACATCCTTCTTGGAATATAGCAGGTCTTGGCCTTGATTTGTTCACAGATTCTTCTTAGATCAAATGCAGTGGTGTTGAGTGGGAGATTAGTGAGCTTTGCTGCATTTTGACCATGTACTTTTATCTGATCCACCTTCCATTATGCATCAAAGACTTTTACTGAGTCTACTTTGAGTGGGACACTTCATTTGTCGATTAGGACTTATTTGTCCTCTTTGTTTATATAGATGATCGTGGCTGTTTGCCACATTTGTTGGGTTGACATTGTGATGTTGCTTATTGCTTCATACTTGGCATAGAATTGTTGTACTTCTATGAGTTTGGTGTTCAAGAGGATGTCCCATACTCTGATACTGTTTTCCTGTTTTAGGGCTGGATTTGTGTATTCCATGAGATCCATGTGTTTGTTATCTGTATCGGGTAGTAGAGTATTGCAGATCTGATTGCTTCTTATTTGTTGCTCAAAATGGCAATAATGTGTTTGACCTTTTTATTTTTTCGCTACAGATTGTCATCAATCCATCTGATGAATTTAAGGCCTTGATAAGGAAAGTTATCTTTTGAGCTATAGTTTTGCCTGGCAAGTCCGTTGCTGGAATACCGATCTTGACTTTTTCTCTGCTATAGCAGGTAGTTTTGTCGAAAGGAGAGAGTGGCCTTGGTTTGATGGTTCAGCTATCCAATTTCTGTTTACCCTTGTCACCAACTTGTTGCCAGTGTGAGGTTGATCCTTGAGTTTTTTCTTCTATCTCCATCTCCATGTCTGAGTCATCTATACGGGCTACTTTTGGTGTCTCATTAATTGTTTCTTGGAGGGCTTCTTCCACCGTCTCCATATGTGTTGTTGTTAGGATACAATTGAGTAGATTCATCATTGAAACTTTGGTAACTGAGATGTTTTCTTCGACTTCCTCACTCCAGTTGGTGGTTTGGATAGTTGCTGTTGATGGATTGAATATGGTGGTCTGTGTTGCCAGGTTCTGGGATGGGTTTTGGATGCTGAAATCTTCTCGATATGTTTCGTTTTAATTGTTTTTTTTTGGCTTTTCCTTTGTTTATAGTGTTTTCCTTTGCTACTCGCATTATTGTTTCTTTGCATAACTTGTTTGCATTACCTCTTGTGAGGATGTTATCATTATAGTTGATCTTCACTGAAATGTTTTGCTGCAAAATTCTCTTTGAAAGAACATCTCTCCGTTCACCTTTTCTTTTCCTTTAAAAATTACCATAAAAGAAAATTTTTTTAGAAAAAATGGATCTGTGGGTATATACAATGGCATATAATCACATATATATTTATATAAATATAATAAAAAATAAAGTTTTAGAGTAATTTTTTCTTTTATATATTTTTGTTCTATTAGTTTAATCATTGCGACTAATCTTTTGTGAACCTCATTTAATAAATTTGATCTTAAAATTAGTATACTAAAATTTGACAAATCTTAACAAAATTCATTAAAATTTGGCAATCTATATTTGAAAAATATTTCTATAGAATGATAGTTACATATATTGTGAAAAAATTTTTTTACTGATTGGCAGTAAAGTTTAAACATCCTTTGCCACTATTTATTTTTCTTATAGTTTAATCAATATCTGATGGTAATTAAAACATTTCCATTATTGATTGTATTTTATTCAATGTATTGTTCATCAGTATTTCTTCTTTAATTTATATTTATTTAACAAGCTATTTATTAATATCTAAGAAAAGATAGTGCATAGAATCAATAACTACTATAAATATCGAATTGGATCAAAATAAGATAGGTGAAAGAATTTAAACTATCTAGTATAATTCTTATTAACAAAATGTTTTTATGCATTATTTGAGTTACAATATCTTTATTTGATAGAATTGCATTTATATATTATTAAATTTCTTGGTATAAACTATTTATTTATATTTTCTATATCATCAAAATTATAATAATTATTTTTATAATTTGTATTTTTCTTGCAATTATAATATGATATTAGTACTGAAATATATTTATACACTTTTTGTACTATAGAAATATTACATAAAATTAAAATTAAAGTTGTTCAAATTATTTTTTCCTCTTCATTTTTGACAATTGAATCAAACTTTATTTCTTATTATAGTAATACCAATTTATTGATAATTGAAGAAAAGTAATAATTTATTTGATATAAACTTAGTTTACTAAAACCTAGTAATATGCCAAGAATCAACATATTTTTGTGTTTAAATTATATTTCACATAACAAATTTATGATGGCTGCATATATAACTTCAATATTATGTGTTTTATTATCAAAAAGATGAAATCAGTCAATATTTAGCACCAATCCTAAATACAAATCAGCCATCTCTTTATTAAAAAATAATTCTGAGTTTTTATCTTTAAAAATTTTTGAAATATCATCATCATAGATATTGTATAGAAGTTTGTTAATACTTAATCAATCTATCCAATACTAAAAATTAAATTCAAAATTCAGATTTTAATATATTTGTAACAATTAATACTAAATAGTAGAATATGAAAAAATCAAATTGGATTGATTAATTATATTTCTATTTAATAATTCTGATTAATGTAAATAGCGAAGAATTGTAAGTTTTTCTTCGTTTTATTGCTGAATTAGAAAATTTAATATAAATACACTTTTTAACTAATAGTCAATTATTTTTTAAAAAACCAAGAACATCATTCTATCTATACAATTTGTGTCATCTTTAACATGCCACAAAACTAATAAACTGGTCAAGTTTATTATTGATAGTATACAAAGATCCACAAGAGCTCAAATTTTTTGTCATCTATTTTAATTAACATCAATTTCATAAATTTTAGTAATGTATCTATTGCAATATTCAATAAATTAAATCAAATTCTATAGTTCATAATTCACAACAAAATCTATATAAAATAACCATCCAAAAATTTGCTAGAATTTGATAAAAATTTATATTTTGATATCAAATAATCTTTAAATATATTATCTATTTCTTTATTATTATTAACTTCAGATTCATCATTTTTAGAATTTGTATTATTTAATCTCAGATTTTGTTAACTGTTACTTAACAATATAATTTGACTTGATGAAATATTTTTTATTCTATACCAAAATGTGAATTCTTCATTTGTTAAATGTTTGCTTTTTGTTTTTCAATATTTATGAAAAAATTTTGTTCATGGATCAATAAGTGATCAATTGCATTTATTACAGGTATAAGTAATTTTTGCTTTTTTAGAATTTTTTTTTTAAACTTTTGTTAAGTAAAACTGAAATTAAATGCTTTTTTGATATTTTAAAAATTGGCAAATAATAACATAAAGTGGTAAAGTTGTGATTAATATATTAAATAGTTTTAAATTGTAATATAATACAAGTATAATATAATAAATAATATATTGTATAATATAATATTTAACTCTAAATTGTAATATAATATAACAATTAATAGTATAATATTGTATACAATCCCAAATTGTATTAAAACAATATAAATAATTTTATTTAAATATTTTTTTAATTTAATATTTTTTTTCTAATACTTAAAATATCTAAATAAAAAAAATCAACTAAATATACTTTTTATAGAGAACAGCTACTTTCATCTTCACAATCTTCACAATCTTTCTTATTATCACAAACTTCCTTCACATTAACAATATCAGAAGTGACAACAGTTCATTTAGTAACATCTGATACCAAATCTTTAATTTCTATTATAACTACTGAATTACTTAGAAGAAGGTCATCTATTATATTGCCTAAAATATTACCATTTAAAGTTACACAAATATCAATACTAGAAGTTGAATTATCATTTGAAACTTAAATTATAGAGGATATTAAAAAAGATTAGAATTAAATTATTGCTAAATTATTAAAATTTACCATGTATAAATCCTCATATGTACAATATTATTTCATAGTAAATAAAAATCATAGAAATTAGTCCCCTCTTTTTGGGATAACAATAAGCTGCTCAGTGGATTAGCCAATAGTTGCACTCTAGGAAGTGGCAAGGTATAAAATAGAAAATTAATATAGTATGATTTTTATACTTCCAGTTTTTTGTGATTTGTTTCTATAAGTAAATACCTATACTAGACAGTTATATAACTATCTTATTCTAATTGGATGAGATATAAATAGGTAACTCTTTATACTATTCATTGATCTGTAAATCCTTAGACAGTATGGATAGTTATTTATCACAGTTATTTCTAGGTCTTTTGCTTATTAAAATAAATCTCACTTATCTTGATGCAAGCATTTAAAAAAAAAAAAAAGTTATTAAAAATAAGCTAAAATTAAAAAAAAAAAGAGTATAAATAAAAGTTTTTATAAAATTTATTTTTAACAAATATAAATTAAAAGGAAATAAAGTTTTTTCAGATAATGTGAATAAAAAAATATTATAAAAGTTGATACTCAAATTAATAAAATCTATCATTTTTATATTTTAATTTTTTATAAAAGTAAATAAATAAATAATTAAATACTTTATATTATTATTAAAGAAAAAAATATCAAAAAATAAAAACTAGAAAACTAATAATAAATAATTATTTCTTATATATAAACAAATAATTAAATAAAATAAAACAAATAATATTTTATATTTATATTACCTTCAAATATTAATTTTTAACAAATAATTTAGAAAAAAATATAAAAAATTAAAAGTATATATTAATTTATCAGACAAAAATCTAAGAAAGTTGTTAAATAATGAAATAAATTAATGAATATAATTAAAGAAATAAAGATTTATTAATCTAAAGAAAGTAAAACAGATTTGAAAAACTTTATTAAAGAAAAATCTTTTTAAAATATTAACTGTAATTATATATACTAGTTGAAATTATATTATTTGACTATTGAATTATTGTCAAATTTAAAAAAATTTAATAATAAAAATATTAACAAATCTTTTATGATTACTATCACTCAGTATTAAAAATAGTAAAAAATAAACAAAAAAATATCAGCATACTGTAACAAAAAAATTGATATAAAATTTAGAAATATTGTAGCAAAAAAAAAATTTTATATATTGTAGCAAAAAAATTTTTGCATACTGTGACAAAAAATTTGTCAAAAAAATTAATACTGTAGCAAAAAATTTGACAAAAAATTTAAATTTCACAAAATTTATTATAAAATTACAAAATCAATTAATTAAATTATTTGTTATTTTTCTCTTTCTTCTTTTTCTTCTTTTTTATTTGTTTTTTAAAGATTTTGGCTTGTCTCTTTTAAAACTAGCCCTAATTAATTTTATCTTGTCAAATATTTTTTGAGATTTTTCACTTTTTTCTTCTAACCTAACTGCTTCTTGAATTTTATTTATTTATGCACTTTCTCCAGTTTGGTTTTTATTCTTTGAATATATTAATAATTTCTCATATTCAATAATTTTTATCTTTTGAATTTAACAGTCAATTTTTTACCTTTTTCTGTCTCTTTTTCTTGTTTACATTCTAAAATTTCTTTCAAACTGTATGCTTAATTTGGCAAGCCTTTTGGTAATATCATGTCATAGAAATATAAATTGTTATGATATCATTTATGAGTTGGCTAGAATGTTTGAATTGATTTCAAATGCTTATTCAAATATTTTAACAAATTCTTTAACTATAAGTAATTATAATTAATATTGTAATTATTTGATATAAAATATTTTGTCAAAAAAAATCTTTTTAAACATTAACTGTAATTATATATATTTATTCTTCTTTTAAGGATTTCTCAGATCAGTCTTACTTTTTTCAGATAAATACATTTTTGTTTCTTTAATTATATTAGTTAATTTATTCTAATATTTGATAATTTTCTTTGATCTGGACTTCTATCCTAGGGTTAAAAAAATTTTTTTTGGTAATTTCTTTTTAGAAGATTTTTGGAATTTATATATTATATTGGAACATAGTTTTACATATAGACTCATAATCCTTCTTATTCTCCAAACTCTTTTCACCTCTCCTACTAACATAACACACTAGTAGAGCTTCATGTATACTAGGTTAGCTTGAGTTGTTAATTATTAGTCAAAGTAAGCTATATGTAGCAAATTGTTTTTTATAGTATTATAGGGTATATAGTTTTACAAATTGCTTGTATCTCTCTTGTACTTGACCTTAATAATCAAATAAACTGACTAATATACGTTTTTTTTTTTTTAAAAAAAAAACATTCTTTGACCTTTATTCAATAAGTAACTGTGTGCTTTTAATTCTTTGTATCTTTTTCTTAATTATTTGTTAAAATTCAATACTTGAAGGTAGTATAAATAAAAAATATTATTAATCTTATTTCATTTAATTGATTATTTGCATGTAAATATTATTTTCTACTTTCAGTTTTCCAATTTCTGCTTTCTGATATCTTTCTCTCTAATGGTGATATAAAATACCTAACTATTTATTTATTTGCTTTCGTGAGAGATTAAAATGTAAGGCCATAGATTTTATTAATTCTGTGCAATATTTTTTTATTCACATTATTAAAAAAAACTTCATCTACCCAAAGTTTATATTTGTCAGAAATAATTTTTATTAAGGCCTTTATTTCTGCTCTCACTTTTTCTGATTTTGACTCATTTTCAGTAATCAGTTTTATTAGTTTTGCCTTTTTACTACTTTTCCTAGATTGAATTCTTTGATGCTTTCCTAGACTTGACAAACTTTCAGATTCTAATATATTGGCTACTCTAAATTCTACAATAACTATAGAATCAAGTTCAAGTTCCATAGATTTGAGCTGATCAATTTCCTTTTTTAAATCTGTTATTTTATTTTTTTGCTATTCTGATTTTTTGAAAAATTTGTTGTTAATATATTTCATTAGGCTTAATTGTTTTACAAATTCAGTGTTTTTTCTTTCTAGTTTTTTGATCTTCATACATAATTTTTCATTTTCTAAATAAATCATTTGATTAATAAAGGTAAATTTTAATAATTTAGCAATAATTTAATTCTAATCTTTTTTAATATTCTCATTGATTCAAGTTTTGAGTAGCAATTTAACTTCTGATATTGATATTTGTGCAACTTTAGATACCAATATTTCATATAATACAATAGACAGACTTCTTTTAAGCAATTTGGTAATAATGATAAGGATTAAAAATTTGACATCAGGTATTACTAAATGAACTGTTGCCACTTCTGATGTAGTTGATATGAAGGAAGTTTGCAATGACAGGAAAGGTTGTGAAGATTGTGAAAGTAAAGTGACTGTTTTCTGTAAAAAGCACATCCAGTTGGTTTTTTTTGTTCAGACATTTTAGGTATTGGGAAAAAAATATTAAATTAAAGGAATATTTAAATAAAATTATTCATATTGTTTTAATACAATTTGAAACTGTATACAATATTATACTATTATTAGTTATATTATATTACAATTCAAAGTTACATACTATTTTATACTATCGGTCACGATTTGAAAAACATTATTAATAAAACAAAGGCTCAAACATGCTACATTCTTAGAACACAACAATACAACAGAAAAGGTTCACTATACTGTGTTTCACAGATGAAGAATCACTGCAACAAGCAGCACACACACCAGTCTATCTGGGTACAACACAACTAGTATGGGTAGATATTTTCACGAAAATCTGCAACATCTGCTTCAGCACAAATCACTTGCTCAAAGACTGTCCTATCAATTTGAGATGATAAAAAACACAAGAAATAAAGAAACAAAATACAAAGAAGTTTGGATATCTCTACATTAAGTTCAAATCAGCAAAAAGTGGTGACCAAAACATTCACCACCACTTCAAACACATATAACAAATCTTCATTTGCAGACATTATCAAAATGCAAAAACAAGAAGAAACAAGTAAAGACATAAATACAAACAACAAACTCAAGGATGATGCAACACTCAAAGATATCTACAACATCCTCCAACACTTATGCAATGAAGTTAATTCTATCAAACAAGACATATCACAAATCAATCAGCACATGGATGATCTAGAAACAGATATGCAAGACCTCCATTATATGATTGATGAATCAGAAGAACCTGAAATCCATAACATAGAAGATACTGACAATCTCAGCATGATTTCCAACACATCCAGGAAAAGACGTACATACAGCCCACTTCAAGATATCTGGACAGTACAAGACAAACTAAACCTTAAAGCCAACAATTTGGAAGACCCTTTGGCTAAAATCGCGACCTTCTGTGATCCACAATCTACACAGGAACCTGGCCCATCACAGTTGAGAAATCAACAGTGACTCACACCAGCAATTATCAAACACTACTTCACCAATAATTACCACATGAAACATCACAGTTAGTTAAGCCTCTTGGGAAACTAAGAGTCTTAAGACTGCTTTAGTACATATTTTTTCCTTTTTTTTTTTCCTTTTCTTTTAATTTTAACACTGACTAGTCTTCAATTGGTACAAGGGACCCCAGTATTGAATGGTGCTGGGAATCTTGGGCAAGTTCTGGCATGTTAGGCCCCATTAGTGGATGGCAACAAGCCGATTGATGGGTGCATTAGTGTATTCTAGATAATGCCAACTCTTTGATTAAGGGATGTGTTTGGCAATGCACAACTGTGTATATTTAATGTATCCCTGCATTGTTTTTAGAAGAGAGTATTTACACTAAGCGGTAATATATTTTTCCTATTCTGGTTAGGTTAGACATAGATCGAGTTATATAAATAGTTAGCTCTTTATACTATTTTTCTCTAGTGATCTGTAAATCCACAGACAGTATGGAAGAATGTTAATCCCAATTGTCCCTAAATATGATCTTTTATTAATAAAGCATCGGATAAGGCATATGAGGAGCCAGTTTTATAAAAAAAAAAATTAAAAAAAAATACTATTTTATACTATATATTGTTCATTATATTACACTTGTATTATATTATAATTCAAAGCTATTTAATATATTATCACAACTTTGTCACTTTATGTTATTATTTACCAATTTTCAAAATTTTAAAAAAGTATTTAATTTCAGCTTTACTTAATCAAAGTTTTAAAAAAAATTCTAAAAAAGCAAAAATTATTTGTAAAAATAGTAAATGCAATAAATTACTTATTGATCCACGAACAGAATTTTTCTATAGATATCAAAAAACATAAAACAAATATTTGACAAATTACAAATTCATATTTTGGCACAAAATAAAAAATATTTTATGAAGTCAAATTATGCCATTAAGTAATAATTAACAAAATCTTAGGTTGAATAATGCAAGTTCTGAAAATAGTGAATTTGAAGTTGATAATAATAAATAAATAGATAATACAGTATATTTAAAGATTATTTGACACTAAAATATGAATTTTTTTCAAATTCTAACAAATTTTTGAATAGTCATTTTATATAAATTTTGTTATGAATTATGGATTTTTTTTTATATCTGCTGGTAAAACTTTTTGAGGGGTACCCCCTCAAAATAAAACTGGTGATTTTAAAAATAACTCCATAATCAATAAAAAATATAAATATACAGGTTTTGATTTTAACTTATACAAAAATGG
>CAJVPT010005216.1:0-12457 GCA_910592055.1 Acaulospora colombiana | reverse complement strand
TTCAAGTTGTTTTAATGAAAGTATTAAGACTTTATTAGCAAAGAAGTATAAAAACTTCTTGCAAACATCTTTTTTATATGTAGTCAGAGAATCAGCAGAAAGAGTTTATTCAAAGTAATAGAAAACAATTGTTAATTTTAAATCTGAAATAAAATATATTTTCTATCAAATTAACTAGTTTATATTATTCAATAAAGATCAATTAATATTCTATAATATTATTTAGAAAGTTTACTAGATATATAAAGAAGAATTAGATAAAAAAAAAAAAAAACTCTTTCTCGCAGATCCATTTTTTCCAAAAAATTTTCTTTTATAGTAATTTTTAAAGAAAAAGAAAAGGTAAACGGAGAGATGCCGTCTTAAAGGGAACTTTGAAGCAAAATGACCCAGTGGAGGCCTAACTACAACGAGAACATCCTCGCAAGAGGTAATACAAACAAGTTACGCAAAGAAATAACAATGCGAGTAACAAAGGAAAACATTATAAACAAAAGAAAAGCCAAAGAGAACAATCAAAGAGAAATCCTGTTCAAAGACTTTAACAATTAAAACATGTCCCAAGATCCAACAGCACAGATTACAACATCCAAAACCTTCCTCGAAACCAACCAAAGTACTAATTGGAGTGAAGAAGTTAAGAATAACATTATGGCTACCAAAAACCCTACGATAAACTGTTCCCGCAGCACAACAGTGATATCACATATGGAAACACAAGAAATAACCTCTCCTGAATCAATCAGAGAGATATATAGAGAAGCAGATAGAGACGACCAAGACATGGAGATGGAGATAGAACAAGACTCACAAGTAACAACATCAAGTTGGCAACATGTCGGTATCAAGGGGAAACAAAAGGATGATATTTAAATTACCAAACCAAGACCCCTCTCCCCTTTTGACAAAACCATCTATTATGGCAGAGAGAGAGTCAAGGTTGGCATCCCAGTCATAGACTTGTTAGGCAAAACCACAGCTCAGAAAATAACCTTCCTCATTAATAAGGCTTTGAATTTATCAGAATGACTTATAACAATTCAAAGTGAAAAAAAAAAGAGACAGCGCACATCATTGCCATTCTAAGTAACAAACAAGAAGCAATCGAGATTTGCAACAATCTATTACCCGATATAGACAACAAACACATGGCCCTCATAAAGTACACAAATCCAATCCTAAAACAGGAAAAGAGTATCAGAGTATGGGATATTCTTCTGGATACCAAACTCATAGAAGTACAACAATCCTTCATCAAATATGGAGCGATCAGTAACATCACCATATCAACCCAATAAATGTGATAAACAGCAATGATTACATATACAAAAAAAGAGGATAAAGATGTCCTAATCAAAAAATGGAGCGTGTCTCTCAAAGTTGATTCAGTAAGAGTTTTTGATGTACAATAGAACGTAAATCAAATAAAAGCATGTAGACAAACCACGGCAAAACTCATGAATCTCCTATCCAATACTACTGCCTTTAATCTAAGGAGAATATGCGAACAAACTAAGACCAAGACTTATTATATACCAGGAAGAATGTCATATCAAAGAAAGAGATTTGTAGTTATCAGCTTTAGCAATCAAGAAGAACTAGAAACAGTCATCTCGCAAGAATTTCAACTGGGAGATTTCAACTGTACCTGGCAACCTATCGAAACCAAACTGTGCACAATCTGTGACAGCCCAGAACATCTACTGAACAGCTGCCCAATTAAAAAAAGAAGAATACAATAGAAGGAATACAACAAGAAACAAGCGAACAAATTCAGAAAACTATAAAATAAGTTCAGACCTGCATGTATCACTTCAATTAGAAATCAAACAAAACCCTCACAACATCACTCAATCAAACCTGGATCTTATATAGTAGCTGCCAAATATGATCAACGTCAACCAAAAAAGATCCAAGAGAACAACCCAACACTTTTTGACATCATGACTATTCTCAAAGAAATCAAGAATGAGATTGAAGAGATAAAAGAAAACATTAGTGACCTGGACGAAAGGGTATATAACTTGGAAGTCTCAGAAGATAACTTCACAGATATTATGGAAACAGAAAATGGAGAAGAAAACACATTAAACCATGAAGGAACCTCCACCCTTCAACCAAGCACAAAAGAACATCACAATATCTGAGCTCAATAATAACAAATCTATAAATCTATAAACAGGATGGACCAAAACATACATAAGGCACTCAATGCAATTTCAGAACTGATTCCTAGCGCAACCTCTCTTTCTCAAAAAATAATCAATGAGCAATATACCAGTATCACCTACACTAAAAAACACAGTATACAATCATGGCAGTATACAATTCAGAAAGTCACCCAAGGATATGCAAAAACCAAACTCACCAAACTCCACATTATATCTAAACAATGACAGGACAGAAGACAACTCCAACAACAACAACACAACTACATACATTGAAAAAGACACTCAACACCCGATATGGCAAGCCACAACTGTCAATATTCAAGGTCTAACAAACAAACACAAAAGAGAAACCTGGTTCAACTGGTGTGCAATAAAGGACTGGGATATCATTGTAACAACCAAGATCAATGGTACCCACCAACAAGCAAAATACTGGAGACATCCATCCTACCATATAATTTGGTCATACAACGATGAACAAATGATTAGACAAGACCTAAATCTAATGATCAAAAAAGAAATAGCAAACCTTATTTATAAACACAACACCTGGAAGGGAAGACTAATACATGCAGATCATTTCCCCAAAAACAGAAACTTAGAATTATAGACACATACTTTTATGCAGATAAGAGAGACCAGAGGTGGCAAGACACTCTCTATAAACTAAAGCAATAGACATAAGAAGCACTTCAAAAAAATTGGCATCTCCTGATATTAGGAGACTTAAATGGAGTTCCCAACCCAGCTCTGGACAAAAACAATGGTTACAAACAAAGTACATCCAACAAACCAACAGGTTCTCAAATAGAAATATTAATAGATCACAGTCTAGAGGATACATACAGGCTTCATAACCCAAGCAGAAAAGAATATACCTGGAGCTGGAACAATAGCAGTAACAGAATAGACTAAATCTGGATGAACATACTTCCATCATAGCAAAGCAGGAAAGCTTACATTGGAGAAGATTTAGTTCTACTGATCTCCAGTGATCACAAATCCATCATTGTTGAAATAAAAACATGGCAACTGAACTCATACAAGGAGATCCCATATCACTAGCCGAATCACAGATAAACTGGCAGCTAGCAAACAATGAACAATGGAAAAAATTCTTTCTAGAAGTCGACAAAGCCCTAAGCAGCCAAAGTACAAAATCTAGATCAATAGATAAATAATGAAATGTCATATGCAGCCATATCCTCAAAGTAGTCAAACTCCACATTCTAAAAAGAAAACAACATAGAAGAAAAAGAATAATAAGAGAGAAAAACATAACCAAAAATCCACTATTGCAGATACAGCTTTTCAACAACAGATTGAAAGCTGCTCTTGAAGTAAACAAGTCTCCTTCCACACTATCAAAACACCTTCAGAAAAAGTTCCCAGACGTGCAACAACATCTGATTAAGCTGAAGGTGAAGTATTCACTCAATTTCCTACAATACTGGCTAGACTAAATCTAAAAAATAATCTGAGGACATAAAGTCATTGCCCAAGCAATCACATATAGAAAGCAAGCTTTCACGATCAAACAAAGAACCTTGAACAAACAAACATACCTAGCAACAAATAAAAAAGCAATAATTAACAGTATCATAGAAAAACCTAGGAGAACCATCATCCTGGACAAGATAATTATAGAAGACGAGGAAGTTTCAATTATAACCAATCCAAAAGAAATCAAAAACAGGGTCAGACAATGCTTCCAGAACAGGACCCCAGCCAGGAACATTAAGCTTATCTCCAACCTTCCCTCCTGGATCAAAGAATATGAACCAAAAAAGAATATTAATCTCAGATGGTACAACTCAATCCTATCTGAAATATCTACAGAGGAAATAAAAAAGGCAATTTAAAACAGAAGCGAAAATCAGCTTCTGGAAGAAATCAGATTCCCTACATGGCTTATAAGAAACTAGGGACAAAGGCAATAGAAGAAATATGGCTACTCTTTAACAGAATTATCAAAGAATGAGATACCCAAAAGAATGGAGTAAAGGAGCCATCTACCCAATACCAAAACCAAAAGACTGGCAAAACAATCTAGACATCACAAGACCAATTACCCTTCTAGATGCAGGAGAAAAGATTTTTACAAAAATTATCACCGATAGATTAGCACGATGCATAGGTGACCACAAAATCCTCTCAGAATTAAACTCGGCAGCACTTCCTGGCTGCAGTACACAGGAACCAATCCACATCATAAACAATATTATTGAACATGCGAAAAATACAAACAAACAAGCATGGATCCTAAGCCAAGATATATCAAAGGCATATGATTCAGTCAATCTTGAAATACTAACCCTAGCACTCAAACGCATCAGGGTTCCTTCTCAAATTATCAACATTCTCTGTAATATTTTCAACCAACGACAAAACATTGTTTTGACATATCACGGACCCACAGTGAAATATGGAGTTGAGGATGGTATTGATCAAGGAGACACAATATCCCCCCTCCTCTGACATATTTTCTATGACCCCCTCATAATCAAAATAAACAAAGATTTTATAGGCTACACAATTTCTACAAAAATATGCAGAAACTTCTAAAAAGGTTGATCAACAAAAAAGGCCAACATTGCAGTTAGCGCATATATGGATAATATCACTTGGATTACAGACAATGTAGAAGACATGAGAGAAATCATCAAAGTAGTAGAAATTTTTATCACATCAATGATATCAAAATCAACCTATAGAAATCGTAATTAATCATTATTAATGGGAAAGAGGATGATTTCAGATAAGGAATAGTAATAAACAATCAAACTATTCAGGATTGTCCCAAAGAAACCCCAGTCAAAATCCTAGGAGTGTGACAAGACAGATCAAGAAAGAAAGACTATCAAAGAACTCTAATTCAACAAAAATTCAAGAAGACCAAAGCACTAATAGGAATGAAAAACCTTACAGATAAACAAATGCAATATATCATAAATCATATCCTAATTCCTAGTGTGGAGTACCTATGCAATGACATGATTCTATCCAAAAAATCATGCAACATCCTCATGAGTAACATCATATCAACCTTTAAACATAAACTAGGTCTAGCCAGAACAACTCCCAACAATATCTTCTACAATAAATACAAGTACAACATAATATTCCCGTAGGATAGACAACTCCTGCTCCATATCACAAACTGGACCATCGGAGTTAATAGAGCCAATAGAGCAGAAGAGATAGCAAGAATAAGATTAGAAATACTGCAAAATAAATTTTTGTCAACCCAACCCATCCTAAACAAGATAGAGAGCCCTATAAAGAAATTAGGCAACAACTTTATATATGACATCATTTGACTCTTGAGAAGACATGGTTTTATGGCACACCTATCGCAAGAAATCAATAGCCTGTTCCTTATAAAAGAAATAGACATTCCAATAGAAAATATAATGAGCAAAGCTTTCTTTGCTGAACATCGAAAAAACCTAAAAAAGCACAACCTTCTATTTACAGGGCAACTCCTAAATGCAGACAAATCTAAAGTACTGGAATGGTGTCAAATCATTCGAATCACTAAAAAATCAGTCCCAGGCCTAACTCCAAGGTGATTCACTACTATACAAAATAAACTTAAAACAATACTAAAAATCAAAGACCAAGCAAATACCGATACAATCAAAAATATCTTTACACAAGGTATACCCTCTATCGATCTTCCCTCCTCTAGACTTCATTGGATATTCACAATAAAAGAAGGCAATTCAATTATTGAAAAAAGATAACAGAAAATAGATAAAAACATTACAAATACTGATACTATACGCAAAACCCAGAAAGTTCATCACTAGAGACTTGTGAGGGATGACAATAAACAATACAGAAAACCAAACCGGTGAATACAGCTTCACAGCTACTAAACAACAACCCAACCCAGTCCCATATAATATTTTTCATCGAAATTGTTCATTGAACCATCTGTATAGATTTCGAGAATAGTGTAGTTTTTTAGTTTTCCTCTGGTTGATGCTAATGATGCCAGGCTTTCAGTATGACCTTTGAGCAATTTTGATAAATATTTGAGATGTAGTTATGCACTATTTGATAGTTGAATTTCAATAGTTGCTTCTTGTTGAGCTGGTGAAGCTTGTGTATGTTCTGAAAGTGTAATGGCGAGGACACCCTGTTTCTCCAGATTGGTTCTCTTTTTATGTGACTATATTACCTTGTTGAGGACTTGCTTTTGTGAATGGGTATTGTGATGGGTTGTTGTTTAGTAGCTGTGAAGCTGTATTCACCGGTTTGGTTTTCTGTATTGTTTATTGTCATCCCTCACAAGTCTCTAGTGATGAACTTTCTGGGTTTTGCGTATAGTATCAGTATTTGTAATGTTTTTATCTATTTTCTGTTATCTTTTTTCAATAATTGAATTGCCTTCTTTTATTGTGAATATCCAATGAAGTCTAGAGGAGGGAAGATCGATAGAGGGTATACCTTGTGTAAAGATATTTTTGATTGTATCGGTATTTGCTTGGTCTTTGATTTTTAGTATTGTTTTAAGTTTATTTTGTATAGTAGTGAATCACCTTGGAGTTAGGCCTGGGACTGATTTTTTAGTGATTCGAATGATTTGACACCATTCCAGTACTTTAGATTTGTCTGCATTTAGGAGTTGCCCTGTAAATAGAAGGTTGTGCTTTTTTAGGTTTTTTCGATGTTCAGCAAAGAAAGCTTTGCTCATTATATTTTCTATTGGAATGTCTATTTCTTTTATAAGGAACAGGCTATTGATTTCTTGCGATAGGTGTGCCATAAAACCATGTCTTCTCAAGAGTCAAATGATGTCATATATAAAGTTGTTGCCTAATTTCTTTATAGGGCTCTCTATCTTGTTTAGGATGGGTTGGGTTGACAAAAATTTATTTTGCAGTATTTCTAATCTTATTCTTGCTATCTCTTCTGCTCTATTGGCTCTATTAACTCCGATGGTCCAGTTTGTGATATGGAGCAGGAGTTGTCTATCCTACGGGAATATTATGTTGTACTTGTATTTATTGTAGAAGATATTGTTGGGAGTTGTTCTGGCTAGACCTAGTTTATGTTTAAAGGTTGATATGATGTTACTCATGAGGATGTTGCATGATTTTTTGGATAGAATCATGTCATTGCATAGGTACTCCACACTAGGAATTAGGATATGATTTATGATATATTGCATTTGTTTATCTGTAAGGTTTTTCATTCCTATTAGTGCTTTGGTCTTCTTGAATTTTTGTTGAATTAGAGTTCTTTGATAGTCTTTCTTTCTTGATCTGTCTTGTCACACTCCTAGGATTTTGACTGGGGTTTCTTTGGGACAATCCTGAATAGTTTGATTGTTTATTACTATTCCTTATCTGAAATCATCCTCTTTCCCATTAATAATGATTAATTACGATTTCTATAGGTTGATTTTGATATCATTGATGTGATAAAAATTTCTACTACTTTGATGATTTCTCTCATGTCTTCTACATTGTCTGTAATCCAAGTGATATTATCCATATATGCGCTAACTGCAATGTTGGCCTTTTTTGTTGATCAACCTTTTTAGAAGTTTCTGCATATTTTTGTAGAAATTGTGTAGCCTATAAAATCTTTGTTTATTTTGATTATGAGGGGGTCATAGAAAATATGTCAGAGGAGGGGGGATATTGTGTCTCCTTGATCAATACCATCCTCAACTCCATATTTCACTGTGGGTCCGTGATATGTCAAAACAATGTTTTGTCGTTGGTTGAAAATATTACAGAGAATGTTGATAATTTGAGAAGGAACCCTGATGCGTTTGAGTGCTAGGGTTAGTATTTCAAGATTGACTGAATCATATGCCTTTGATATATCTTGGCTTAGGATCCATGCTTGTTTGTTTGTATTTTTCGCATGTTCAATAATATTGTTTATGATGTGGATTGGTTCCTGTGTACTGCAGCCAGGAAGTGCTGCCGAGTTTAATTCTGAGAGGATTTTGTGGTCACCTATGCATCGTGCTAATCTATCGGTGATAATTTTTGTAAAAATCTTTTCTCCTGCATCTAGAAGGGTAATTGGTCTTGTGATGTCTAGATTGTTTTGCCAGTCTTTTGGTTTTGGTATTGGGTAGATGGCTCCTTTACTCCATTCTTTTGGGTATCTCATTCTTTGATAATTCTGTTAAAGAGTAGCCATATTTCTTCTATTGCCTTTGTCCCTAGTTTCTTATAAGCCATGTAGGGAATCTGATTTCTTCCAGAAGCTGATTTTCGCTTCTGTTTTAAATTGCCTTTTTTATTTCCTCTGTAGATATTTCAGATAGGATTGAGTTGTACCATCTGAGATTAATATTCTTTTTTGGTTCATATTCTTTGATCCAGGAGGGAAGGTTGGAGATAAGCTTAATGTTCCTGGCTGGGGTCCTGTTCTGGAAGCATTGTCTGACCCTGTTTTTGATTTCTTTTGGATTGGTTATAATTGAAACTTCCTCGTCTTCTATAATTATCTTGTCCAGGATGATGGTTCTCCTAGGTTTTTCTATGATACTGTTAATTATTGCTTTTTTATTTGTTGCTAGGTATGTTTGTTTGTTCAAGGTTCTTTGTTTGATCGTGAAAGCTTGCTTTCTATATGTGATTGCTTGGGCAATGACTTTATGTCCTCAGATTATTTTTTAGATTTAGTCTAGCCAGTATTGTAGGAAATTGAGTGAATACTTCACCTTCAGCTTAATCAGATGTTGTTGCACGTCTGGGAACTTTTTCTGAAGGTGTTTTGATAGTGTGGAAGGAGACTTGTTTACTTCAAGAGCAGCTTTCAATCTGTTGTTGAAAAGCTGTATCTGCAATAGTGGATTTTTGGTTATGTTTTTCTCTCTTATTATTCTTTTTCTTCTATGTTGTTTTCTTTTTAGAATGTGGAGTTTGACTACTTTGAGGATATGGCTGCATATGACATTTCATTATTTATCTATTGATCTAGATTTTGTACTTTGGCTGCTTAGGGCTTTGTCGACTTCTAGAAAGAATTTTTTCCATTGTTCATTGTTTGCTAGCTGCCAGTTTATCTGTGATTCGGCTAGTGATATGGGATCTCCTTGTATGAGTTCAGTTGCCATGTTTTTATTTCAACAATGATGGATTTGTGATCACTGGAGATCAGTAGAACTAAATCTTCTCCAATGTAAGCTTTCCTGCTTTGCTATGATGGAAGTATGTTCATCCAGATTTAGTCTATTCTGTTACTGCTATTGTTCCAGCTCCAGGTATATTCTTTTCTGCTTGGGTTATGAAGCCTGTATGTATCCTCTAGACTGTGATCTATTAATATTTCTATTTGAGAACCTGTTGGTTTGTTGGATGTACTTTGTTTGTAACCATTGTTTTTGTCCAGAGCTGGGTTGGGAACTCCATTTAAGTCTCCTAATATCAGGAGATGCCAATTTTTTTGAAGTGCTTCTTATGTCTATTGCTTTAGTTTATAGAGAGTGTCTTGCCACCTCTGGTCTCTCTTATCTGCATAAAAGTATGTGTCTATAATTCTAAGTTTCTGTTTTTGGGGAAATGATCTGCATGTATTAGTCTTCCCTTCCAGGTGTTGTGTTTATAAATAA
This sequence comes from Acaulospora colombiana, assembly GCA_910592055.1. Classification (NCBI taxonomy): domain Eukaryota; kingdom Fungi; phylum Glomeromycota; class Glomeromycetes; order Diversisporales; family Acaulosporaceae; genus Acaulospora; species Acaulospora colombiana. Next base: position 2,701 of record CAJVPT010005216.1, on the reverse strand, counting down.
GGTTTGCTATTTCTTTTTTGATCATTAGATTTAGGTCTTGTCTAATCATTTGTTCATCGTTGTATGACCAAATTATATGGTAGGATGGATGTCTCCAGTATTTTGCTTGTTGGTGGGTACCATTGATCTTGGTTGTTACAATGATATCCCAGTCCTTTATTGCACACCAGTTGAACCAGGTTTCTCTTTTGTGTTTGTTTGTTAGACCTTGAATATTGACAGTTGTGGCTTGCCATATCGGGTGTTGAGTGTCTTTTTCAATGTATGTAGTTGTGTTGTTGTTGTTGGAGTTGTCTTCTGTCCTGTCATTGTTTAGATATAATGTGGAGTTTGGTGAGTTTGGTTTTTGCATATCCTTGGGTGACTTTCTGAATTGTATACTGCCATGATTGTATACTGTGTTTTTTAGTGTAGGTGATACTGGTATATTGCTCATTGATTATTTTTTGAGAAAGAGAGGTTGCGCTAGGAATCAGTTCTGAAATTGCATTGAGTGCCTTATGTATGTTTTGGTCCATCCTGTTTATAGATTTATAGATTTGTTATTATTGAGCTCAGATATTGTGATGTTCTTTTGTGCTTGGTTGAAGGGTGGAGGTTCCTTCATGGTTTAATGTGTTTTCTTCTCCATTTTCTGTTTCCATAATATCTGTGAAGTTATCTTCTGAGACTTCCAAGTTATATACCCTTTCGTCCAGGTCACTAATGTTTTCTTTTATCTCTTCAATCTCATTCTTGATTTCTTTGAGAATAGTCATGATGTCAAAAAGTGTTGGGTTGTTCTCTTGGATCTTTTTTGGTTGACGTTGATCATATTTGGCAGCTACTATATAAGATCCAGGTTTGATTGAGTGATGTTGTGAGGGTTTTGTTTGATTTCTAATTGAAGTGATACATGCAGGTCTGAACTTATTTTATAGTTTTCTGAATTTGTTCGCTTGTTTCTTGTTGTATTCCTTCTATTGTATTCTTCTTTTTTTAATTGGGCAGCTGTTCAGTAGATGTTCTGGGCTGTCACAGATTGTGCACAGTTTGGTTTCGATAGGTTGCCAGGTACAGTTGAAATCTCCCAGTTGAAATTCTTGCGAGATGACTGTTTCTAGTTCTTCTTGATTGCTAAAGCTGATAACTACAAATCTCTTTCTTTGATATGACATTCTTCCTGGTATATAATAAGTCTTGGTCTTAGTTTGTTCGCATATTCTCCTTAGATTAAAGGCAGTAGTATTGGATAGGAGATTCATGAGTTTTGCCGTGGTTTGTCTACATGCTTTTATTTGATTTACGTTCTATTGTACATCAAAAACTCTTACTGAATCAACTTTGAGAGACACGCTCCATTTTTTGATTAGGACATCTTTATCCTCTTTTTTTGTATATGTAATCATTGCTGTTTATCACATTTATTGGGTTGATATGGTGATGTTACTGATCGCTCCATATTTGATGAAGGATTGTTGTACTTCTATGAGTTTGGTATCCAGAAGAATATCCCATACTCTGATACTCTTTTCCTGTTTTAGGATTGGATTTGTGTACTTTATGAGGGCCATGTGTTTGTTGTCTATATCGGGTAATAGATTGTTGCAAATCTCGATTGCTTCTTGTTTGTTACTTAGAATGGCAATGATGTGCGCTGTCTCTTTTTTTTTTCACTTTGAATTGTTATAAGTCATTCTGATAAATTCAAAGCCTTATTAATGAGGAAGGTTATTTTCTGAGCTGTGGTTTTGCCTAACAAGTCTATGACTGGGATGCCAACCTTGACTCTCTCTCTGCCATAATAGATGGTTTTGTCAAAAGGGGAGAGGGGTCTTGGTTTGGTAATTTAAATATCATCCTTTTGTTTCCCCTTGATACCGACATGTTGCCAACTTGATGTTGTTACTTGTGAGTCTTGTTCTATCTCCATCTCCATGTCTTGGTCGTCTCTATCTGCTTCTCTATATATCTCTCTGATTGATTCAGGAGAGGTTATTTCTTGTGTTTCCATATGTGATATCACTGTTGTGCTGCGGGAACAGTTTATCGTAGGGTTTTTGGTAGCCATAATGTTATTCTTAACTTCTTCACTCCAATTAGTACTTTGGTTGGTTTCGAGGAAGGTTTTGGATGTTGTAATCTGTGCTGTTGGATCTTGGGACATGTTTTAATTGTTAAAGTCTTTGAACAGGATTTCTCTTTGATTGTTCTCTTTGGCTTTTCTTTTGTTTATAATGTTTTCCTTTGTTACTCGCATTGTTATTTCTTTGCGTAACTTGTTTGTATTACCTCTTGCGAGGATGTTCTCGTTGTAGTTAGGCCTCCACTGGGTCATTTTGCTTCAAAGTTCCCTTTAAGACGGCATCTCTCCGTTTACCTTTTCTTTTTCTTTAAAAATTACTATAAAAGAAAATTTTTTGGAAAAAATGGATCTGCGAGAAAGAGTTTTTTTTTTTTTTTATCTAATTCTTCTTTATATATCTAGTAAACTTTCTAAATAATATTATAGAATATTAATTGATCTTTATTGAATAATATAAACTAGTTAATTTGATAGAAAATATATTTTATTTCAGATTTAAAATTAACAATTGTTTTCTATTACTTTGAATAAACTCTTTCTGCTGATTCTCTGACTACATATAAAAAAGATGTTTGCAAGAAGTTTTTATACTTCTTTGCTAATAAAGTCTTAATACTTTCATTAAAACAACTTGAA
>CAJVPT010005215.1:0-12457 GCA_910592055.1 Acaulospora colombiana | reverse complement strand
CTTCAAGTTGTTTTAATAAAAGTATAAAGACTTTATTAGCAAAAAAGTATAAAACTTCTTGCGAACATCTTTTTTGTGTGTAATCAGAGGATCAGCAGAAAGAGTTTTTAAATAAGTAGTTTTTTAGCAAGTTGTTTGTTATTATTTTTGTTAACAATAAAGTATAGACACTTTCTAATTGTATTTTTATTGAAATATTCTTGAAATCATATATAGTATATTGTTTAAATTGATTTATATTAATAATCAAATATAATTAATTCTACAATATAATGTACTATTTGTTAAAGTAAAAATATTAATTTCTTTTTTCCAAAAGTTCTAAATATTTATGTAGTTCCAGTCTTTTAAGAATTAAAAAAATCTATTTTAATTTTTTTATATCTTAAAGTTTTTATACTTGAAAGTAGTTCATTTATTATTGGATTAATAACTGTATTGAAGTCCTTCATAATTATAATTTTGAAATATTTTTTTTTGTTTATTTAGAATCTTGTTTTAAAGTATTTGTTGTAATAATTTACTTTAAATTTTTTTTTATATTAAATAGACTTAATAAATATAAAGTTTGTATCTTATTAATAGAAAGTTGACTTTTATTATAAAAATTTCTATTTTTTTAATAAATTCAAGTTTCTTTTTTAAATTTTTATTAATCAAGAGTTTTATTTTAGATTTTTCAGAACTTTTGTTATTGCAGACTTATATGTTGAAAATAAAATTAACTATTTTTTTATTAATTTGATTGCACTAATATTTAAGATATCAATATTAAGCTTTTTAATAAGTTTATACAATTTTTTTTAATCTAGACTAGTATTAATATCTTTGATATTGTGTATATTAATTGAGATAATATCAATTAACATAAAGTTATCTATAATATACTTGTTATATAGTATACTGTAGATCCTTTTTTTAATTTTTTAATAATATTATTTTTAATTGTACTAATAAATTTATCAAGTGATATATTATATTATATACTGTATATTATTATAAAAAAATAGATTAATGTTTGATAATATCTTTATAGTTGCACCTTGTCTCTAAAATAAACTTATTTCCTTCTAAAAGTTTAACTCTTTCCTGATATACATTAATTAAACTAATATTACTTTTAAAAATAATTACTTAATTTTCTTTTTTTTACAGTATCTCTGATTGCTTTCATATTTTTCCTTCAATTAGATTTATATTATTTTTTAATTTTTTGAAATTATAAAAAATCTAATAATTATAAAAAACTCTTTCTGCAAATTTTTTCAATCGCAAAAAAATTTTCTTATAAGACAATAAAATAAAATTTTAATCAGAAACAAAGCCAAAGCGACTGGGACTCCTCCCAAGAACCCCTCTAAGTTTCAAGATGAGTTCTCAATACTAGATGTTGTACTTTCAGATACTTCAATACCAAAAGTTTCAATAGTATACAAACAGACCAAGACCTCGAAAGTATTCTTAACAAAGCCTGGCAATAAAACTACCATCCCATTTCTTCTAAACTACCCTGAATCATGGCTCATCCCTATCTGTAAACCCAACTCTGGTGACCTTGAAGTTATCCAAATCAATTTTATCAAAAAACAGACAAGAGTATTCCCTCCCTTCCTTCAGGTCTCCATCCAAAAAATAAAACACCTTGATATCGAAACACTTAATGCCTTTATGAATCACCAAATAGAATTTCACCTGAAAAAAGATGACAGAGAGCTTGCTATTTGGGAAGTGGTAACAAATACCTTAAATTACAAGCTTCATTGGCCTTGGAACCGAATCTCTATCTTTACCAATAACAATCTTGGCACTTTTTCTCTCAAAAAAAAAAGAAACACCAGCCTCTTCCCAATACCCCAGTAGCACAAGACGATCCCCCTTGTACAACAGAAAATTCCCAAGGAAATCTCTCCCCCAAAGTGAATCAACATACGGATCACCCCATAGTACAGATCCCATAGATCAGTCAAACATGGAAATAGATGAGCAGTACACAAATGATACAACAAATCTCCCTGATGATGCGATCAATATCCAATCATGAGCAGACCAGGTAGACAATAAAAAAATTCAACAAGTCTCTAGGGACAACGTGTCTTCCACCACCACAGGTATATAGTTACCAGAGACCCAACCTACAGAAGAAAGTTCTCTGACCCAAAAGAGCCTACCTATAACAAAACAAGAAGCTATCAAAGAATTTTATGACAGCATTGTATCTTGTGAAAGAAATCCAGAAGCCATAATATCACTGTTTATCAAGTTTAAAACTTGCATCTAGATTCTCTCACCAACTACTATCAAAACCATCCTAACAAAGGTTGAGCATCGAGATAGAGCTTTTTTCTGATCCTTCACAAAAACTGATGCCATCAAAGGAAAATATCAAGTGGAATATGAAACAATTGAAAAAGAATTTCATGACAACTACTTGAAAAAACACAATATCAGTTATATTAACCAAACAACAAAAAAGAAAACCAAAACCATCTTAAACACATTCATTTTTGCAACATTTCTTCAGACTCATAATTTTTCCACAATTAAATTTTGGCAAGTGACTGAACTGTTAGAGTACGGATTCAACTTCTTTATAGATCCAACAAAGGAAAAAGTGAACTATAAAGAGCTCCTACAAGTAACAGAAAAAATAATCAAAAATAATCTTCCAGACTTACCAGAACATCCAAGTGGAATTTCAACAAAAGTAAAAATCAAACTCCCACATGCCCTTCCAATCCAATTTCCAAGTCAAACAGGCCTTATAGTGAATGCACTAAGAAGCTTTTACAATTTTGACCTTCTGCCTCCTAATTACTTTGCAAAACTTTCTAAAATCCCCAATCATCTGGATGAACTTCTAGAAAAATATCATGAAATCTTCCCTATCAGAGAACAAAAGCAACTCAAATCCTTGGGCCTAATACTCAAAGAGCTCTGTGACAGCTTTTATGTCCCTAATAAACTTCCTGAGAGCTACTTTGACCTGCCCCCACTCAAAAAGCCACTACCTGATACTTATCAAATACTACCACAAAACCTAGCAATGATGTTTCCAATCATCAGTGAATCTCATATAGTAAAAGCAGCAATCAAAGAACTACAAGATAATAACTTTGCAGTCAGACTCCTTCCCAATGATTACTTCATTCAAAAACTTCCCCTTTTCCAGCCCCACTGGCATAGTGAAAACACTAGAATAAGCCTCCCAATTAAAGACCAAGAGTTGATAACAGAGTTGCTCCAACAACTTCATCCCAGATATAAGTTCAGACTTCCCTTGGTCCTGAATGGATAGATCCATCATTAACCCAAACTGATCACCCAATGATATCAAAGAATTTCAGTGAAATAGCAGAAAAATTAAACATTACTCAATAAGAACTACACAGAGAAAATCTGAAGTTTCAAGAAACCATTCAAACCATCAAAACACTTTACCATAGTCCCATCCCCTGGGAATGGATCACCCCTTTGTTACCTGATTTACTTACCCTTGAAGTAATCTTAGAATACATAAAGCAAAAAAACATTACTTTTCAACTACCTCTTAATGATGATACAGATTTACTGACAAATATTTCTACTCTCAAACAATATTTCTACTTCGACAAACTTCCTCAAAACTTCATTGCAAAAACAAAGCTACTGGAACCTAACATAGCCCTGATACCAAATCTCTACTGACATGAACTGTGAACCAGATTCAAACCTTAGTCATTTCTTTAATGCTATGAACCGCCTTAATGAAACACATACACTTTCACAAAAAAAAGAATTAAAAAAAGATAATAACATCAAATTCCTCTTAACAATATCAGTTCTCAATGTCAGAGGCTTAAATCAAGCCAGAAAACTATCATGTTTAATCAACTTCCTCCTTAATTCTAGAGAAATTACCATTTGTACTGAAACACAATATATCACGAAGCATCCTCTTCCTAATAGAGTAGACAATTATATAATTATTACCAGTAAATTAGCTTTATCCCCTAGTAATAGAACCTGTATTGTTGTATCCAAGTTGCCCTCACCACACATCTTCACAACACATTCTGAAAATAAATTTTGGTGTACTATTCATTTAAAATTCAGGCCAAAAATAAGTGTCATTATAATTGCTTTATATCTTCTACACAACAATATATTGAAAAACACAGCCATCTCCTCTCTATACAAGTTTATCAAAGACCATCCTAATCATGAATTCATAATCGCAGGAGATTTCAACACATTCTCCCATAGTACACTATCAATTAATGCTTCAACAAACAACAAAAGAAGAAAAATTTATAAATACCTTTGAGATTTTATCGATACTGCTAAAGCATTCTCAAAGGAACACGTCTACACACACACAATATCAACAAGTGCATCTAGAATAGACCAGATGTGACTAACACCAGGACTTGCCAACAAACTTCTCAATTACAATATCAATAACCTTACTCCTATTAATACTGACCATAGTTGTATCAAAGTTTGCTTTCAATAGTTCGAATATAAATCTCAACACATCAACTTCTCCACTAAAATTTATTTGTTTAACAAAGCTACAATCAAATAGCTTAGAGCATTCGAAGAGGAAATATCACTCAACCTCATTATAGATCCTCACCCAAAGTGGCTAACATTAGAGTTGATAATTAAAAAAGCTATGGAAAACAATATTTCAAAAAAAAAAGCACAACGCTCAACCAAACCAAAAAAACTTTTCCCCAAATTAGACAAAGCCATAAAACAAGTAAAACATGTCCTTAAAGATATAAGAAATAACAAACATCCAACTAACTTAACATCAATGGCAAAAACTATACATGAAAACATCACAAAATCATCTCCCATCAATAAATTCCTCAGAAAAGTCTTCAAGATACTAATAGTGGAAAAGCAAAAGCAAGTAGCTTCAATATTATAAGATCATATACAAGCAACAGCAAAAGACAACTTTGCCAAGTTCTGGAGCAGTCCTAGCCGATATATCAAAATTGTTCTAGGAGACCTAATACCTTCTCTCGATCTATCTATACTATATGATGGCATACAATTATAGGATGACCTAAAAATCCTAACAGAATTAATCATTGCATACTATAGACAACTCCTATCAACAAAAGAATTTACTCTTGACAAATATTGGAAGCCAGAATATCTCCTGAGAGAAAATATTCAAAATAATATATACAATAACCTATTGTCAGACATATTACCATTAAAAATGAAAATGGCTATATCATCCTTTCCTATAAACAAAGCACCTGAAGCAAGCAAAATCTCCTACAAAACTTGGAAACATATAGGAACTGAAACACACAAAGCCCTACTTAAGATTTTCAATAACATAATAAGAACAGGAAACCCACCAAAAGCCTGAAAGCAATCCATTGTCACTCTTTTATCTAAGAAACTAGTCTGATCCCACAACCTATCCGACACCAAACCAATAGCCTTACTGAAAACAGGCTGAAAAGTGTTCACCAAAGTTCTAAATACTAGACTAGCAACTATCTTAAGTAAAAACAACATCTTATCTCCATCCAACTATGCAGGAACAAAGGATCAGAGCACAATAGAACCCATTACTATAATTAGGTCATTAATCAATACTCACACATTCCTTAATCAAAAATACTGGTTAGCTTCTTTGGATATTTCAAAAGCTTACGATTTAGTAAACCTCAACAGCCTAGAAACAGCCATGAAAAGGATTAAAATCCCACAAAACTTTATCAGAATTATTACAAATCTTCTTCAAAACTGGTTATTATAATTTATCTCACACTATAACATCACACACCCAGTAATAGTATCCCAAGGTCTGGATCAGGGTAAAACAATTGCTCCACTCCTGTGGGTAATATTCTATAATTCAGTAATAACCAGAATCCAAAGCACCTTAAAGAAGAATGACTAGGTCTTTGCATACATAGATGATGTGGCTATACTCACCAAAAAAATCGAAGACTTACAAGTGGCAATTGATATCTTCACATCTTTTTTGAAACTAAACCATATAACTTGCAACAAATCAAAGACCAAACTAATAACAAACAATTCAAGAAAAAGTGATGAAAGGAAAAAGAAATTAAAAGTGGAGGACATACTTATCTCATCAAGGACTCTTGATCATGGAATCAGATACCTGGGAGTATATCTTAGTGGCAAATTTCCAGAGAAAGCTACATACAAAAACCTGATAACTAAAGTCAACAATTTCACAAAATATATATCAAAGCAAAAAGCCTGGAATGGATCTATAATCAAACAAGTAACACAGTAGGTCATACCCACTCAGCTCAAATTCACCTTATAGATCACACCAGTTAGGAAAAGTGAGAGACAAAAGCTATAGGTCCTGTATAATAAGTCAATCAAAAGTAAGCTCAGCGTAGAGAGAACCTTATCCAATAAAGCGCTTCTTTCCCCACTGAACCTAAACATAGTATCATTAGAAGACCGAAGAAAACAAACTCTAACCAAACTCCTAGTCTCTGCTTTAAATAGCAACAAAATATTACCCATAATAAAACAAGAAGTCATGGCAATCCAAGCTAGTACAGTCATATGGGCATGTCCACTATATCAATCTCATTATTTCAAACAATCATAAATTGTAGAAGCATCCAAGATAGCCCTGAGATATCGCATAAAGGTTTGCCCTCACCCATATCCTTTCAACATGAATGAAAGTGAAATGTCAATGGAACTGCACTTCACATTAGATAAAACAATGGTACTAAATTTATCAAAACAAGGTATTAGAAATATAAGGCAGCTACTTAAATATAACAGTAATAAATGCAATACATGGGACAAATTTCAGATCAAGCTAGGCAAGGTTTATTCAAGACCAATATCCAGATGGTTCAAAATGAATATAACACTCCCTTCAATCACAAAGAGAAACATCCTATTCCTTCCCAACCCAACACCAATTCTATGGGCATATCTGGAGGGATCACAACTCAGAATATTGAAGACAAGAAAAAATGCCAGAAGAAAGGAAATTATCACAGGTAAACATTTCGTCCTTCTAAAACAACAAAACAAATTAACCACCTGTTCATGTGTCATTCAACCCTGCCTGATTTCAATTACAATAACTGCTGCTAAATCCTTGTGGCATAAAAAAACAAAGAATGGCCTCATACTTTTAAATAATATTGATGAAATTAAGGCTCAAATCTCACCAGCTCCAATCACCAAGCTTCATATATTAATAGATTCCACTATACTAATTAATCAAGCAACAATGTCACAGCATATCTACATCATCCAGACCACCAATGGATACCTAGTGATAGATAAGGACACAAGTATCCTGTATAAGAATAAATCTCTATATTACAATGAATTCTGAATCCTATTAATAACGAAACTACATGAGATCAATCATCACTTCACAATTGAGTATCACCTAATAAATATGCCAAACCTGACCTTATCAACTTACTCTAACAGAAAAGTTAAAATTCCCTATAGTGCCTATATAGATAAGCTGAAAATATTAGAAAAAACTAAATCCTTGAATATCCAATTCAACAAAATAGAGAGTAGCAAACAACTAACTCCTACCTTGATTTCTCAAGTATTATCAAAACTCCATCACAAAAACTTCACCAGCTCTCCTTCAATCAACTTTTCTGTTGGACCTAGTGTTACTGAATGGTTAAAATCCATCAATTATAGCAAAAACCTATTTCTCATAAATGCAAGTCAAAACTGTGTCTACAAGCTCATATTCATCGAAGACTATATACTTCTAAAAAAAGCAAACAAGGAACTATGGCCAAAGGATAAAACCAAATTTAGAACCTGGGTCATCTTCAGAACTAAATTATTTAACTCTCTTCCAACAAGGCATAAACTTCACAAACGATATCCCATAACATACCTGATCAAAAATATCCAAGATACGACTATGAAATTGAAGATATAATACATATGGTAAAATGCCCTAAAAGCAAGGAAATGATTTATAAAGCCATCTCAAAGCTAAACAAATTAATTAACCAGAATCAAATGAAGAGATACGGCAAACTGCCACATCAGCAAAAACTTTCTCAACAGATACAAAAGGAAATGTTCTACTCCTAACAGCTTTAACTATATCAAATAAGCACCTGAACAGTATCAGTAGCAATAAATTAAAAATTAAAATTGTTAACAAGTCCCTTAAGGTTCTGTACAAAATTTGAAAACAATGTTTAGCCACAGCAACAACATCTCCACAGATCAATATTAAATGAAAAAAGAGCAAACCAAACAAAATCAGCTCCTCAAAAAAAGAAAACAATAACAGTCATAACCAGAGTTACAACATATTTAACAGTATTTTGGATACTATGGAAATTAATAATAATTCTACAAATTTATCAATTTTTACACCCACTATAATTTCATCATTTTTGAATGGGCATTAGCCATTTGATCTTGTTCTGGCATCCCCAGTCACAAACTGTATAGGTATCATATCAAGACAATCACAATAGGCTATAGTTAACTTAATAAATATAAAGACTATTAATATATTGTTTATGAATTGAGTTTCTAATAAAAATCTGCATTTAATGCTTATTTGTGATAAAAAAAAAAAATCTAATAATTAAGCCTTGATTACTTTTATTTTCAATATATAAGCCTTTATATTTATTATATAAACTTTTTTTATTATAGCAATTGATTGGCTCTCTATTGTTATTATTGACAAAGTGTCTGAAAAATTTGATTAATATTAAGATATACTTGTTGTTATAAATATTAGCTTTTTTATTTTTTTTTTTGAATATTCTTCTTCTTTATATTAAATTCAGTTTTTGATTTTCTTCAGATATTATATATTATTTAATTCTTATGATACTTATGATTAAATTGTTTTTGATAAAATTTATTTCAAAATGTTTTAAAGTAAGTAAACTTTTTACAATTATTGATATACTCTATTTGAGCTATTTTTTTATATAGTATTGTTTTTTGTTTAAAGTAATTTTTAATATTCAGTAAAGTTTATAACTATATATAAATAGATTTTTTAATATATAATATGTTATAACCTTTGTGTACTATATTATTTTTGTTATAAGACTTGTAAAATTATCATATATATTATATAATTATAAAGATTAAATGTTAGTTTTTAAAAATAATAGAGCTAACTCTTTTTATTAATTCTCTGATTATATACAAAAAAGATATTTACAAGAAGTTTTTATACTTCTTTATTAAGAAAGCCTTAACATTTTCCTTAAACCAATTTAAGAAGAAGTTCAAGAGTCGCCATCACACTTTTCCCTTTCTTGTAAATATTTCTTTTCATATAAAAATATGACTTTCATTGACCCAAGCTATAAAACATCTTTCTTACCAATGACAAGATAGTTCTGAAAAGAAGAAGAACTGAAGTGCTTCAGTTTTCCACTTAGTAGAGAAACATTATAGAGCTGTGTTTATAATAAGAAACTCTTTAGAATACATTCACCTACTCTTTTATCATGATAGTAGCTCTAATAGTGCTTATTCCTAATTTTTTTAGAGAAAATTTGCTTATCTTAGTTTGACTCTGAATTTTAAATAGCACAAGTTCTCATATAGTAATTGAACAAAAGAATATACATCAGTAAAGAATATAAACAAGCTCCTATTGGTTATCTTATATATCTCGAATACATTTCTTCAGCTTCATAAAAATCTGGAGTTCACCATAAGTCATTAGATCTGGTGTGAATGAATACAGAACACATTTTTATACAAGTTATTAATCATCTTCAGAAAGAGTTCATTCAACTATGATAAAGTTTATAAGATGCTATATCTAGTTTTTGGAGACATAGTCACTTATGTATCTCTAGCTGTCAGATGGATTTTTTCCAGCTCTATTGAATAGGTGAAAATTCAAAGATAGAGTACTGGTTCCTCTATCTATTTCTTGGCTTGACTTTAGGATACAAAAAATAAAGTATATGAACAGTAGCCTTTATTGCATTATTATATAACAACAAGAATTAAAGAAAGTAGCTTGTGGATTAGTTCAATATATACATCTCTACTTTCAACCTCTTCTCATTTCTAAATAGAATTAAATCTATCACTCCTTTTCCCATACCTTCTAAGAAAGTAACTCTATAGTTTATCCTAAAGAATTTTCTCTTTCTATTGAGCATTAGTATCTTACTTCCATATATGATTCATATTGATGTTTTGAGAGCTTTCGCAAGAAAGCACAAGTCAACTATTAAAGGCAATAGTTAAAATTTCTATATTTTTCAAGAACCCATGTAAAGGTACCTGAAACATAACTGATATTATGCAAAAATTATTGGAGATCTAAAATATGATCAAACTATATACTAGTGTTTCTACTATCATATATTAATAGGGATTTGGTGCTACTTAAAAAGTTTTAATAAATATTTTGAACAAAATTTTCTTTCTCCAGTATAAGTTATATAACAAAAAATTATATATATAGATTAATAATCCTATTCACTTATTTATTTTTTGACCTCTCTTCCTTTCTCTTAAAAATTTTTTAGCACTAGTAATCTTTTGTTAGTTCTTACTTTAGAGATAACAATATATTCAAGGATGACTAGTATAGTCATATTATTAGTTTTATAGGTTTATAATTATACTTTTAATATGTATTATATCTATATTTAAAAATTATATCGACTGTTTAACAGAACTCTTTCTGCTGATCTTCTGACCACACACAAAAAAGATATTTGCAAGAAATTTTAATACTTCTATGCTAATAAAGTCTTATCACTTTCTTTAAACCAATCCAAAGAGTTCTCTTAGAACTCTCTTACCTTTCCTTCTCTCTTGTTTACAATCTTCTTTGAACAAACAGAACTCTTGTGACTTGCAAAATTCAGATCTCACCTTTACTACCTATGGTAAGAAAGTTTCTAAAGAGAAAAGGACCAACAGTGAAGTACCTTCCACTTCTCAAGTTATGGTGGAGATAACAGTGGTTAAAACTAGGCAAAGAACTCAATTTCCCACCCTTCGACTGGTGTTGTGATTTCTCAGAGCTATCTTTTTCATGGCTTTCTATGGAATTTTGTCTACCTCAACTTGACCCTGAAATTTTGGATAGCACAGATCTCACCAACTCTGATTGGTCGACGTGAAACATATTGGATAAGATTGATAAACAAGTTCCTATTGGCCACCTCAGTGTGTGAATGCATTTTTTCAGCTCCATAAGAACCTGAAGTCCACCATAAGTCATATGGTCTAATACGAATGGATACAGGACAAGACCCCAACACATTATTGAATACAAGAAAGAGACCGTCCGATCATGGCAAAGGTTATAAGATACTTGATTGTTTCCTTTTAAAAATCAAAGTCACCTATTCCTGATTGTATGTTAGGTAGGTTCCCACTTCTACTACTCAGAAAAGTCCAACCGGAAAAAGGGAAGAAGATAATCAGAAACATTCAATAGTAAAGTTAGTGTGCATAGTAAACTAGGGAGTTTTCATTCTATCTCCAAAAAACTCCAAGCTAAAAGATTGGAAGGTTAACACCACCACACTAATCGAAACTCGAGTCTAAAAATGTCAGCAATAACATATGAGCCAGCCGGATAATCTGAAAGATCCTCGATAATTACTAATATCAACGGTCACCAGCAGGGTATGCCAACTGCGGGGCTAGGTGCAGTCCTTATATAAGGAATTAAATCTGAAATACATTGCACAGATGGATAAGTATATCCATATTCAGATAGGAATGGGTTTAATTGACGATATATTGAGAGACTTTTAAGTCATTTATGTGGACACCAATATACCACCTGGGCCTTCTTGGTTACTTCCTCCCTATCAGTCTTAAAACTGTAAAGTCTTCCTCTTCATTTCTACCTTATTTCTATAAAGACTCAATAGAAGCTTCCCCAAACTTCCATTAAAAGAAAAATTTAAAACAGGATGGACATTACTGAGAAACACTATAGTTTATTATTTTAAAACAGCATATGATTGCTCCTTTCTTTTTTCTTTTAATTTTCTTTAATAACACTCACACGCTTAGTGGGATGTGGGTTTTTTTTATAAAAAAGAGGACAATCAATCTTGAAATAGTATTAGCTTATCAAATTCTTTATTTACCCCCGGATATATACCCCTATATATATGTCTTGTGCAATTGTATAAAATGTAATTTGGAAATTAATAAAGATTAGGTATAAGCCTGTTAAAAAAAAAAAAAAAAAAAAAAAAAATTAAAAATTATATCCAATAAAATAAAGGTTGAATTAACAATTAAATATATATATATATATTATTAACCTATCCAATAACCTCCAAATCAGATAGATAGACAGAACAACTATAGCAGTAATCCACTTTAAGTTGAGAGAGAATACCTCAGTCATGGTATACTAAAGTTGATAATTCAAGGATAGTAGAGATTACACAAACACGTTGAAAGAGGCTTTGGGTGATTTGGT
>CAJVPT010005214.1:0-12461 GCA_910592055.1 Acaulospora colombiana | reverse complement strand
AAAATGAGTGAGTTAGTTAGAGATTTAGCTTTAGTATTTCATTTAATATGTATAGCTTACAAATATTTAATAAAGCACACTTAAGTAACCTGACAGAGGGTTAAAAAAAAATAGTTGAAATTATAGTCTTATATTCCATAAGAATTAGATAATTGTTGATATTTTTTACTTGAGTAAGTAATCTTTGTTTATTTCTATTATCTATTATTAATGAAATATCATTTGCTTTTTGCTTAGATATATTACATTTGACTTTTTTTGTATTTTTTATTTTTTTAATTTTTAAAAAAATTTTCTTATAATCTATAATATTAAATGTGCTAAGAGTTGAAACATATAGTTTATTATTAAGTTTTACAAATTAGCAGAAGGTTCCATTCAAAAATACACTTTTTTTGCTGATTCTCCTTTTTCTTAAAAATTTTCTTTTTTGATAATTTTTTGAAAAAACAAACCTGATCAAATACATAAGAAATACAACATATCTTTCAAATCAAACTACCAAGCTTTTATAACATATATACAATAAGTCTTTTAAAAACATCAAGGAAGGAGATATATATTGTTTTACTAATTTTCTTTTACTTTTTTTTCTTAAAATTTTTAGAAGAAAGAAAAGAGACCCGTAAATTGATTTACAGTCAGAAAAAAGGAGCCAATATTAACTTCACACAACTTACAGCCAGGCCAGTACAGGTTAACACCTTTTTTGACACTACAAGGAATCCAGAAAGCAATTAAGTTTACTTGATAAATCAAGTTACTTCTATTACTCAAAGGTCCAGAAAGATATCAAAGCTCTCCAAGAATAAGACAATTTAAATGTACATATATACATAAACAATATACCTATCCTCCTTCTTGTTATGCAAATATGATTATATAAAAGTGGACAAGCAAAAAAAGTATACATATAAAAGTAATAAACAAAACACACACATATATATATAACTTGTAATCCAAACAAGTTAATTGACACTCTACACAAACATGATAACAATTTGCAAAATTTGAATAAGATCTTCAATATCAACAAATAAATAT
The DNA here is from genome assembly GCA_910592055.1 of Acaulospora colombiana. Lineage (NCBI taxonomy): Eukaryota > Fungi > Glomeromycota > Glomeromycetes > Diversisporales > Acaulosporaceae > Acaulospora > Acaulospora colombiana. The sequence continues at coordinate 11,417 of CAJVPT010005214.1, read as the reverse complement.
ATCAAAACAACACAACAAGGTTTTTCCATATTACCTAATCAAAAATATAAATAATAACAATCTCAGAAAGATTTATTCATGATTCAAAAATAGAATAAATGGCAAATATAAACAAGCAATCATATGATTTATCAATAAATCTAAACCAGTAGAAAATATGAATAGAATACAATGTATATTACATATTGTTAATAAAAGAGAAGAGGATATAGTAAACACATTAATCAATCTCTCAATAAAACATAATGAACACTTTACTTTATGAACTTCATAATAATTATTAAAACAAAGAAATAATGAACCTAGTGAATCAATAGCCTCATCATCAGAAACATATACTATTTTTGATAGTATTATAGCTAAGATATTAGGAGTAGATGTGACAACCTTTCATAAGGAACAAATCATAACTCAACATATCACATATCTTTGGCAACAAGGCAAAGGAATTAAAGAAGATCTTCTACAACCCTACATTAAAGATAAGCTCATAGAAATTATCAAGAATTCTGAAAGTCAACATAAATCTGAGCAATAACTAATAGAGATTATTGAACAAATAGATAATAAATCAATAATAAACAATGAAATAACAATGATATATGTACAGGAGATTGAAGAGCTGAATTATAAAAACTTCAAAAAACATTAAAAAAACAATGTATTAGTGAATATAGCTTTTATATCACTAGGAATAGAGACATGGCATTACCAATAAACCCTTACTTCATAAAAAAAAGGAAATTATAGATTAGATACATTGATGGCCAATATTCCAGAAGAAATAGAAATGAAACTAAGGCATATCTAAGCAACACTCTTAAACTTCTACAAGAAAAAAGAAATCTATTATAAAAAGAGATTATCAATAGAAATGAGTAGTTGATTTTTTAAATACAAGAGGAAAAAGATATTATAAGAAGTATTGAAGAAGTTAACCGAAAGGAAGACAACTTTGCTATCCAAAATATAATACCATTGACCACTTACAAGAAACAAAAGATAGAAAAAAACCTAGATAGAAAAGTTTTTCAAGAATCCAAAACCAAAGAAGATACTACTATCTGACATATATGTTTGGAAGACATGGATCAGAAAAACAATAAGAATCTCATAAAAGTACATCTAAAAAGATATGAAGAAGTCCAAAACATTCATATCTATAAGATAAATACAAAATCATAAGTGAAAGCCTATATAAAATAGCACAAATATCTTAGTCTAAATCCTGAAGAAATTTGGATGACTCCAATTAGTACAGAAATATCAAGAGCTATATTTTTCAAGTTTGAGCTTAGTGATAATAAAATCAATCAAATATTAATTGAAAGAAATGACAACTCAGCAAGATTTCTAGGTATTAACAAAATATACACCAGTCCAATAACTCAAGCATTAAATAGTATACAAGATAAGGTATGCTATATACTCAAATATCTCTATATACTCAAGAAGCATAACTTTATAGTAGTTTGCTTTAAGACAAAATAAGAAAGAAACAAGGTATACAAACAACATATTTCTTACAAGGACATCACCTCTCATGAAGTATCAAACACATATTCAAAACAAAAGGACAGAATTCTAAAGATGAAGATAGAAATACAAGATTCAGATCTAGAAATATAGAAATAGACAATGAATCAACACTTGACTCACAATCAGATAATGAATCAACAAGGTCTATTTTTAATCCAGCAAGTTATTATAGGTTCAAAAATTTGAGACAGATTAAGCAGTAAAGCAATAATAGAATAAGATATGAAAGAAACAATAGAGAAGAATATCCTACAATAGGAAGCAATAAAGAATCAATTAGAAATCAATGAAACTATAGAAATAGATTTTCTGAAGTCAACATAAGACCCAAAATAGAAAGCATACAAGATCTTTTAATGAATATTCTAGCCAACCTAGAAAGACTACATATTAGAATAAATATCTTAGAGGTATAAACAGGCTTCAGAAGATCAAGACTCAATAATAAGGGAGCAAACCACTCCTAAAGATACACCAGTCCTTGATAGTAATTAAGAGAAGTAATAGCCCATTGCTTCCTTATCAAAAACTACAAATACAGTATAAGCAACAAATGAACTTCAAAAAGTAGTTACAAAATAGAAGAGGAGAAAAATATAAATATTGCAACATTTCTATATGAAGAATAGAAAAATTTTTTTAACAATAATAGACATAGACTAATAGGAAAAACCAAGAAAAGAACAAGATAAATAAAAATGTAATCAGATTAGATATATACCATGTTAGAGGAATTACAGATAAAACAAAGCAACAAAATCTAGTTGAAAAGATACTAGAACAAGGAATAGGTATACTGGGGTTATGTAAAATAAAATTGATAGAAGCTAATGCCCAATGGGCTTTCAATAATCAGAAAGACATAAACACTTCCATAGCATCAATAAGGATACATCATTTGGAGCAGAAGTTAGTTTCTTAATCAAAAAAGATCAAAAAAAAAAAATTGCATCAGTAGAGAAAGAAAAAGGATATATTATTGTCACCAATATGCTTATAAAGAGAAAAAAGATCTGTATTATATAGATCTATATTTTTTCAGACAAACCAAGATGAAAAATAATATAGAATAAGATAACTAGCCTTATTAAAAATAAACATGGACAAGGCTTTTACACAATAGTAATAAGAGATTTTAATGCAGCTTAAAACCCAACAGAAGATAGAAAGTCTTCCTAAAAAGCAAGCTTTAGATTATTGTAGAAACTTAAAATCCCACTATTCAACTTTCTTGATAAATGGAACTTTATAGATATACAAGTCACAAGGGAAGGCAAAGAAAAAACTTCAACAAGAAGAAACCTAACAAGTAGTAATAGAATAGATTATATTTAGATTTCTTATAGTCTAACAAGTTATCCACTACTCTGATTTGATAACCAAGATAGGAATATATTATGGGCAGTAACCATACTATGCTCCTAATAACTTTATATAACAAAGACCTTTTCATAAGAAGCAGAACCACACAACTTTTCATGAGTATATAAAGGAGAATCGATATAAAGGATACATCTTTATCACAATAGCAAGCCTTTATTAAAAATGTAGACTATAAATTTAAAACATCACTAGAACAATTGCTATAAGAAGAACCCAATTTAGATAAAAGGGAGGATCAAGCAAACAAACTATATGATATCTTTGAGAAATTGTTATGTAAAGCAGCCTTTAACAAGCTAGCAACTAAGAAAACATCTCAAGCAAAAAAAAAGTACTATAATTACAATACTGAATTCATCAGTTACAGAAAAGTCCTATAACTAAAAAAACTTTACAATAAAGTAGAGACATCAAAAGAAATAGATAAGCTACAGGCTCTCAGCTGAGCTATAGAAAAATATAATAATACTCACAATTCAAATTATCAGATTAAGAACTATTGTACCCAATATAACATCTCTAATATACCATGGAAATCTTTGAAAAAAAATATTCAAAATACTATAGAAGGTCTTAAATTTATATGTCAAAGATTAGAAGTGAAAAAAATAAGAGATAGTATTAAAACTGCTTTGGAACAAAAATGTAATACCTTGAGAAACAATCAAAGATAGATAGTTAGCTTTCTAACCAACTAAACTAGAAGTAAAATAGTATTAGATAGGGTTAAGATCAAGCTAGAGGATAATGAATACTTTTTTTTGTTTTTTTTTATTAAACTGCAACTGGTATTAGATGTGAGCGCATTTTATTAAGAATTTACTTAACATCAGAGATCTTGAAAAATTCTAGGTATTGACATCAATCATCTCTTATAATCTATATATTTCTATATATCGGCAGATTAATAATAATCTATCGCAGCATTTCTAAGTGGACCTACTATCACTCAGAAAGTGGGCAGACACAACTAGAGGCTGGATGGTCAAATACACAGTCATCAACGGCGAGATAGGTTAATCTAACAGTGAGCTTATTATAAATTTTTATTATATTTGCTAAATTAGACTATATAGTATGTACCCGACAGAATTAGATTTACTCTCCAATACTACCAAAGATATTATTCGCTCAGATCTCAGAAGGAGGTATGTTACCTTCTTTGTCATCACCTGTGGCATCGGATCAGCCCCATTTGACTGATTTTCATTTAAGCAGAGCATCAGATTGGGATATTCTGAGCTAGAAGGGTGGTTTGTGCTATGGAGTCTACCGTGCCAGGGGGGTTGTAAGCTTTTTATGGGAGTTAGACCAGAAGCCTTTCCTCATGCAACCTTTCCTGCTTCGACCTGTTTTTAGTTCACGATCATTAGAAAGACCAAAGGTCCCATCTTCATGCAATCTAATTAAATTTGGTGGGATCCAAATGATTGAGTATGACTTTTATAGGATAACCGGTAAACCTGATCAGAAGGGTACTTTTAATTTTTGGCCCTTAAGTGGTATTGAACTACAGACCTTGTGATTGTGACCTGGGAGCACTACCATTGTGCTATTGACCTACAGGTCGGGATAATGAATACATTACAACTCAAATAGATGAAATTGAAAAGAAAATAAGAAGGTACCATTGTAAAGCCTTTAAAAAAAGAAAAGCTAGCTATGACAGTTTATCAGAAGATTGGAAAGAAGAGTATAAATCAAAAGAATAAGTCCAAATATTTTGGTACAATGAACTACTTGAGCCAATCTCACAAGAAGAATTGGGTGAAACATTGAGAGTACTTTTCAATAACAAAACTCAGGAAAATCTCAAATTAACTATGAAATACTGAAGAGGTTAAGTCAAGAAGGAAAAGAATTCTTGAGAAGAATACTGAATAACTTCTTAAAATAGGAAGTCACTCCAAAACACTGGAAACAGAGTTACATATATTCAATAGCAAAACCCAAACCATGAAGCTGTGAATTCTCAAACACTAGACCTATTGTTCTATTAGAAATTATAAAAAAATGTTTCATTAAAATTCTCACCAATAGAATGGAAAATCTTTACAAAAACAATAATATTCTCAAAGAATCGAACTATGTAGGATTGCCAGAAGAAAGTATAACAAAACCAATTCAGATTCTCAACAATATCTGTGAAGATGTCAGAGAAAATAAAAAAGAACTGTGGATAGTTTTTCAAGATACTACAAAAGTATATGATACAATTAGTCTAGATATGTTGATAAAAGTAATGGAAAGAATTAAAGCTTCAAAAGATTTCATAAAGATTATACTGAGCCTTTTTCAAAATAGAGAATTTCAAGTCATGTTTGAAAATAACTTCACAGAATAAAAAGTAGCTGAAAATGGAAATGATCAAGGAAAAACCATTTCACCTCTACTATGAAAAATTTTCTATGACTCCCTTTTATGTAAAATTCAGAATAATATACAAAGAGGATACAAAATGTCAGTTACATGGAATCCAGACCTTAAAAAACAGACTATAAGAAGATTAGAATCAAGGCATGTAGCTATAGCCTTTAAGGATAACATAATATGAATAGCAAGATCTAAGGAAGATATGAAAAAGATTCTGAAAACTGCAAGAATCTTTTACACAACCAATAATTCTCAAATAAATGGCAACAAATCAGTCTTAGTTACTATTAATAATCCTAACTGCTATTCAAAAAAAGTGAAAGTAGATACTGAAAAAGAAGTGATTAAAGAGCTCAAAAGAACAAAACAGGCTAGATTCTTAAGAATCTGGGTAGGTAATCAAAAAACTGCAATTGAGCTTAAAGAATAAGTACTTAAAGAAGTCAACATTATAACAAGAGTCCTTAAACATAAAAAAGTGATAAACAAACAAGCTCTTTATAGTATAAATAGAGTTTTAATACCTAGAATAGAATTTAGAATACAACATAGCATATTGTCCTGAAAAATATGCAACATTTTAATAACAGCATATAGAAAACTTTTCAAGAATAAGAGTAGTTTATGCAGATTAATGCCCAATAGTGTAATCCACTATCCAAAAATTCACAACTTGAAAAGTGTTTGGATTTTACAAAGAGAAAGCCAAGTAATGGAACTTTACAACAGACTAAATAATTCTGGATCGGCAAGAATCACAACAATCATTAGACTCAAACAAGCATAGATAAAAAATTAGGAACCACTCAATTTATTAACCTGCAAATCCTTAAACCATCTAACAGACAAAGGAAACTTCTTGCTTCAAGTGACCAAAATTGCTAAAGATATGGAAATAACATTTCATAGTTGGAAATGGCAAGATATCTTTAAATAAAAAAAAGGAAAACTTTTGGATCAGAGAATATCTTGCACTAAAAGAATATAAAAAAGCCATACCATTACTTAAAAACAATTAGCTAATGTACCTGGATTAGCTAATCAATCAGAAAACTACAAAAATAAGAGACTGGCGAATGCTTCAGCCCCTATAAGATATAAGCAAAGAACTCATATCAGAATGGTTTCAAATTATAATCAAAAATATTGCAGAAGAACAACTAAAACAGCTTATAAGATCTAGAAGAGAAAATTATATAAAATGGGAACTAAATGCTCAAAAATAGACCCTAATTGAGACAAGCAGAAAAATTGTGAATAGTGATGAGAAAAAAAGAATTCATATAACTTGGGAAAATTAAGACAAGAAAAAAGAGAAATGTTGCAATAGTAGAGCACTTTACCAGTCATAGCTCCAACAATAATCAGAAGACTAATATATAAAAATGTCTGAAATGTTCAAAAGGCACAACACTAAATAGTGACTGTATCCTTGAAAAAGAAATAAGAGAAATATATGTAATACTATATCTCAATACAAGAAAGTCCATTAGAAAAACACGAGACCTAAAAATTCCTAATTCCAAGTCAGCACTTGAAAAAAGCATCAAAGAAGTGATTTATAACTAATACCCTTTAAAGATCCAAAATAATAGAGTAAATCATGTGAACATCGAAACTTGGAAAGAAACTATTATCAAAAAACATATTAGAGAAGGAGCATATCAAGATCATCTAATAAATATACTTCAACGTAACTTTGGATCTAAAGAAAAACTAATCCTCTATTATGACATATCACTTATTAATCATAAAAAAGAAGATATGAAGATAGAAGCAGCCTGAATCCAAATAGGAAAAGAAGAAAAGGAAAACAAGTTCCAAATAGGAGTAAACAATTGGACCTCATCTACAAGAGCAGAATTGATAACAATTATAATAATACTCTTGGTAGTTTCAATTGAAAGTATAGTAGAGATCTTTATAGATAGTCAAGCATGTATTTTCAAATGGAAATCCTTAGAAAAAGAAGACCCAAAAAGGACACACAAAAGATGGCTCAAGGAAAAAAATTAGTTCCTATGGCATGTATGGTAAAGCTAATAAAAAAGAAAAACATAGATCTAAAGTTTACAAAAGTCAAGGTACACTCAAATAACCTTTATAATAAAAAAACAGATGCCTTAGCTAAGGAAGTCGAAAATTTCCACCGATTGAATGGAAAAATCTTATTTCACATAAAATTATAACTGAAATCAAGTGACAAGAAATAACTTTAGATGATTCAATTAAATAGTTTCTTAAGAATATTAATAATAAGACAACAACTTATCAATGGACACAACAAAATAGAATAGAGAAAAAATAGAGTTATCAGATTTCAGAACACCAAGTTCACACATGGGATCTAGTATAGGAAAGGGTTAAGGATGGGAACATATGGGATATATTTTTTAAACAATTCCAACAAAGAAGCTTTCTTATTAAACTGGTCAATGATGAGCTATCCACCTTAAATAAGTTGATTGTAAGAAGACTGGATCTATACAAGCAAGTGAAATGCATTACAAGTAGTTAATAAAATAAAACCATAGAATACTTGCTAAAATATTCAGCCTATAAAGATTAACTATAAGAGGCATAGAACAAAGAAGTAAATAAAATCATTAGAAACTTTAAAGAGCTATTGTGGGAAAAAAAGAGAGAGGCCAAAGAAAAAAATTCTAGGCTAAGCATTGATTTATGAAGAAATAGGAGAGTTTAACAAGTGGATTATTAAAATAGTAAAACAGACTTCTGGAACAAGTCAGAATATACTAAGTTTCTGTACTGGCCTTATAAGAACTGACCTTATTCTAGAAATGGTAGATCTAAAATGTCATTGTAAATATATAAAAAGAATAGCAAGAAAGTGGATATTAAAAATGCAAAAAAAAGTCTGCAATCAAATCTGAAAAGAAGTCTGGAACAAGAGATGTGAAAAAATAATTAAATGGAAATAAATATAAGGAATTAGTAAAGAAGACAAGACAAAAAAACCTTCTTATCTATCAGGCCAGAAAACTACATCCTCAAAGAAAAGAAATCCACTACTTGAAAAAGGAAACCTTGAAGATAAAAGTCTTCAAGAAATTTTAACAAGAAGAGTAGAGTATGAAATGAAATGGTTGGGTTTTAAGCTTTGTCAAAACCTCACAGAGTAATCTGCAATAATGACCTGTAGGCAATGAAGTTAACAGTTGGAAGAATCTTTATTTAAATTGCTAACAAAGTGATAAATCACTTCTGAAGTTGCATTTAAAGTTTTAATAATTCTTAAAATAGAGATAAGTGAATTAGATAGAGACTTGGCTTTAGCGATATATCTTTAATATAAAATATATACTTATTTAATAACCCACATATACCTAGCCTGACAGAGGGTTTAAAAAAATTATGTTTTACAAATTATAAATATGAATAAAAATCATTTATTATTAATTGATTAATAATAGTTTTTGATTTGATATATGAATAAATTTCAAAGAGTAATTATTATAAAATTGTGCCTTATTTTTAAAATAATTAATTAATTCTTTAATAGTATAAATATTTTGAATTGTTTCTTCTTCAATAAACTATCTTGATAATATATTAAATAGCTATTAACAATATTTTTTCCAGGATATTCACCAAAATAATTAAATAAAATTTTTTTGTCATAAATAGAAGACAAATAATTAAAAATAAAATGTATTAATTATGTTGAGCAAAAATGTGGTCCACAATCTGACCGAAAATATATTTCATTAAATTGTAATATAAAAGGTTTTGCAAGAAGTTTTTTAATACAATCAGTTACAAATAATAAATTATGGCGTAAAATTTTGAAAAAAAATCAAAATATTGTGTTTGAATTATATTATTATTATTTTTATAAAAAATAACAAATCTTAAAAGAGAAATTTGTATTTTTTTATAAAAATCTCTTCCAATTTTAATTAGATCATCTCCAATTTTAAAATTTTCTTTAAAATTCATAACTATAATATAAGATATAGTAGTTATTAATTCAAGTGAGTTTTTATATAATTCTTATTATTTATTTTTAAAATAAATGTATTTATTATAAAAATTAATTTCATTTTTTAAATGATTAATTAATGAAGTATTATTTGAATCAATATTTTGCAATTTTTTTATTATTTTTTCTTCTTCAACACAAATTGGACACATATTAGTTTTTTTTTATGCTTTTTTAAAATTGTTTGAATAAGTTTATAAAATTTACTGAGACTTAATTTTAAGTCAGAATTTTATGATTTTAATTCAGTAAAAATTGTTTTTTTTTTGGATTTTTCTAAATAAATTGAAGTAATATTAAAATTTGTATTTTTTAAAGAAAAAGAAAGTTTAATAAATTTACAAAAAGAATTTAATAATTTTTAATTTTGTAAAAAAAAATTATTAATGAGCTCAAATGTTTTTTTATTAATTATTAATTTAGAAATATAAATATATTTTTAATAATTATTAAAATTAAAAGTTTGATTTTTTACTTTTTTAAGAGCAGTAAAAAGTTGTTTATTGCTAAAATTAAAACAAAGGTTTTTTAATTCTATTCTACTATATAAATTAGCAATTACTAATAAAATGCTGATTTATAATAATTCTTTTCACTGATTCTCTGACCACACATAAAAAAGATGTTCGCAAGAAGTTTCATATTTCTTTGCTAATAAAATCTTAATACTTTTATTAAAACAACTTGAAGTATAACTTCAAGAGTAACCTCAATATAGAGAAGTCAATCCTCCTTACTATCAACCGAAACCCACAAGTCTCTGGGACTGTTCAGGCTGGAACAGAGGATACTATAGTCTATAAGATCAACAAGAAGGATCAAGCTAGATTTCTTGATATTTGACTAGGACCAAGACAAAAAAATCAGGACACTATCAATCTTATAAAATTAGAGATTAGGACAATAGTCCAGGCAATAATAAAAAATAAGTTGACAGAAAAACATGCCCGATATGTTATCAATAGGATTCTGATTCCAAAAATAAAATACAGAATACAATACATATACCTGAGTGAGAAAACATGTAATGATCTCACAGCCATATTTAGGAAGGTATTCAAGAACAAAACTCTAGTTTATGGAATGATTCCAAACAGTTGTATTCACAATAAAGAAATATATAGCCTCAAAAGTATCTGAGAGATACAGCTAGAAAGTCATATATCTGCACTTTTCTGTCAGCTTAACAATAATGATGTCTCTGGATTACTACCATAATCAGACTGAAACAAAGCCAAATCAAATGTTAGGAATCAGGTAACATTCTAAGCAATTCTACCAACTCTTACAAGTTGAACAAAGGAAACCTGACAGCTACAACACTGGCTCTGGCAAAAAGTATACAAGTCACTTTTCAAAGTTGGAGATGGAAAAGCATATTTGATTATTAGGGAGGTATTTTATCAATCAAATCTATACTGCAAGAGGATAGAAAATATGAAAAAGCCATTCCATCACTATGAAAACATAAGATCATATTTCTAGACCAGCTCATCAACACTATCACAATGACGCTTAAGGAATGGAGAGCAGTTCAAATCCTCTATAGTAGATGCAAGGGACCGGTTCCCTCCTAATATAAAAAAGTAAAGAAAAAAACAATAGTAAATCAAGATCTTCTATAAAACAGTCTATATGGACTTGAATAGATTGTTTATAATATAAAAACTGAGGCATTCTTAACAAAACCAGATAGAAAAAAGATTTACTGGGCAGTCCAGGCTAATACTTCAACAAATATATAGGGAAAGACAGCATTTATAAACAACAAAACCTATTTCACCCCATATTAGCTAGTATATGATCCTACTAGTAATAATACTCATCTTCAACCAGACAGCACAGAACAGTCATTAGAAGTAGTCCTATCACAGACCCACCTTTTACCATAGCTTAACTGATATAACAATCTAAAAAAAAGGAAACAGATCCTTCTGTCAGGAAACCCTACAGACTGGCAGACAAATGCATTTCAACAAACAGCAGCTTTACCAATTTCCAGACTCATTGAAGTAGAAATTCAAGTGGAAGACTGGGATATTACATTAATAGAAAAAGCCATACAAACAGAAGAACACAAAGATGAACTTAAGAGTATCTTGAGATACAACAAAAGAAA
>CAJVPT010005213.1:0-12461 GCA_910592055.1 Acaulospora colombiana | reverse complement strand
GAGTACCTAGTTTAGACTTAGTTTTGTTTAGTCTGAACTAGCTTAGTGGACTTCTCATATTTTTTAAGTAATGTAGTTTTTTAACTAATAATATACAATGACAAGTTAGTCACTTTGTGAAAGTTTGTAAAATATTTAAGTATTTCTTAATATCTCAATAAAGACATACTATTGTGGTATGATTGCAAGTTAAAAAAAAAAAAAAAAAAAAATTATATGAGTAGCTATATCTATTCTACCTCTATATATAACAACTACCTATTTGAAAAAATATATGATTCCTTCTTAATTTTTTCCAGAATAATTTTATTTATAATAAGAGTAGTCTGGTTATCAGGCCATTGAATTTTCTTTATTCTGAGCTTCTTCAGTATTTTTAAGTCCTTTGGAGTGGTTAATGGATTTTTTCTTCTATTAAGGCCTCCTAATAGTTAAGTCTGTGAAAATTGACACAGCAACATACTTGAATTCTTAAAATGGATGCCTCAAAGTTAAGGCAAGGAACCGGGTTTTCTTCATTTGATTTATTATTTCTTTCTTCAGTTATATACTATTAGTTCAATATCTACTCTTCTTATTATTCTTATTTTATAATACAACTATGTCAAGGGATAATTCTATCCAATTTCAGACATTTAGCCTAATCACAATCCATGTACAGTCCGGGTTTGTATCACTCAGGAACTCCAGTTAATTGTTGATACAAGTTATATATAGAAATATCAGTTATATATGGTTATGTCAATGAAGGAAATTATTATCTGCTTTTCAAAGGTTGCACCTAAAGAATTTGTTCTTGGTTCTTATGATCTGATCTATGGAATGTTAATCACTACACTATGGACCCATAAATTTCTTTTAAATTCTTAATAATTTTCAAAAACCTATTTTCTATATAAACTTTTTTGATAAACCATAATTGTTCCCTTCCTTTAATCTTTTTTTTTTCCTCTAATATAATAACTTATTGATTTTAGAATTAATAAATAATAACAAACTATTGATAATATTTCTAATAGATAAAAATTATTATTAATCTATTAAGAGAGCATATTATTGTTTTCAAAATTTAATTTAGAATACTTATATATAAAGATGGATCTCTAAAGAGGAAGGCAGGAACAAAAATCAAATGTTCTTTACTAGGAAATATTAAAATTTTTAAATTAATAACTATAAAAAAACTATCTATAATTGTTTTCAAATATTCAAATCTTTAATTTATAATATTTTCTAACTTTTGTATCTATTAAAGTCAAGAGCTATGAATTTTGTTCCTCAAAAAAGGATATAAGTGATTTGTGAAATTTTATATACTAAATACTTTAGGAACTTATCATTACTTATATAAAAATTTTTTTAAAAAAATAAAACTCTTTTTGTTAATTCTCAGTTTCCTTAAAAAAATTTTTTTTTTTGGTAATATTTTTGAAAACCAAGAATCCAATCTCTATTATCTAAGAAATACATAGTCTAAAAATAACAATAGCTTGTTATCAAGCTTCAAAATTACTATGCTTCTTTGTAATAACAATTATAGGATAATATTAGAAAAAAAACTATCACAGTATAGCTTTCTTCACAAAGAAAAGAAAATTCCAAGAAAATTGATTCATAGTAAGCTCCTGAAGGTCCAACCTCAACTCCACAAAGTTTTTAACCAGGTCAGTGCAGGTTAACATCTTTCTTAACACTAAGAGAAACACTATAGGCAATAACTTTAGCCAATAAATCAGCTAAAGCTCAGAGCCCACAACATCTAGAAGGATATCCAAGCCTCAATTACTTAATAATAAAGAGTAACATAAACAATACAACAACACTCCATATTTTAGATCACATAACATAAACATGTTATGTCTACCAGTTTGAATAGCAACTTACTTATATATCTAATAAACAACTTGTTTATATATTTTTGCTTCATATTTACATATAATAGTAGTTGTCAATAATACAATAGATCTTAAAATAGTAACACAGCTTATAATAAACAGATTAACACCTTGTTTACATGTTTATATTTTATGCTTATATGTGATAAAAGCTATTAACAATACAATATATCTAAAAATAGTAATACAACTTACAATCAAAAAATCAATATTTTATTTATATGTTTACACTTTATACTCATATATAATAGTAACCATTAAAATACAATATATTCAAAATAATAATATAATATACAATCAATAGATCAATATACCTTGTTTAAATAAACAAGAATATAGAAACAAAATAAATAAACAAATAAACAAACACTACTCAAATAAGCAAGGAACAACTATCACATAACTTAGAAAACCTTAGCACTACTCAAAACAGTATTTAATAAAACATATTAATACTATATATAGCAACCTATTTTCTATATCATATGACTAACATGTCTATAAGAAAACACAAACTCCTATAGGGCATTAAGAAAAGAGAAGCATATATTATTGAAACTTTAATTCAGCTAATAGACAAGTATGATCAACAAAGAAAGTTATGGATCTCACAAATCTTTTTGAATGTCACTTCAACTCAAGAAACTATTACAGATCTCCAGGTTCAATTAGATACTTGATCATTGAAAGTATTATCACTAGAATTCTGGATATTGATCACATTACCTTCATCAAAATCAATGTTCTTAGATAACATATCCTTTACTTATAGACCATTGGATAAGGAAAAGAAAATGATCTTCTAGCTTCCTTTTTAGAAAACAAATACCTAGATATGATAGAATAGATAGAATAAATACAATACATCTTATAACTATTGTCAATAAATCAATCCATAGTTGAAAGTGATCTTTCTATTAACAACTTATCTGATGAGGTAATAGCCATAGAAGTTCAAATAATCATCAATTGAAATTCTGATTGTTGCTGAAGTCGAAATGGGAAACAAAGAACTAGAAAACAAAATTGAAATAGAAGTTATAGAGGAAAAAATTAAAGATGATAATATTGCTAAATAGTAAACATATAAACAAGAAATAGAAAAACATCCAGCATTAATTCATACCATATTAAGAAAAATTGAGATTTAAAAATAGATGTATTTACCTAAAACTTTCAAGAGAAACTGAAATAAAACAAATAGTATACCTCCAGAATATATTAAGCTTACCAAAAGACTCTTATTCCTTTATAAAAGAATTTATCAATGGCAATGCCTAGACAACATTCTGCTGTAAAGAGAAGAAAGATGTATTAAAATGCCTTGAAAAAATTAATAGAAAGGAGGAAGACAATTTTATTATCATACTTCTAGAAATGGACAAATAGTCAAGCCCTAGCCAACCATCAAATAAAAAAGTGGTTCAAAAAACAAAGGAGAAAAAAAAAACATCACTGATGATTATTATCGACTATAATTATTTATATCAAGAAATTAAGGTAATTCTCAATTAATATAGATAAACAATAAACATCCATATTTACAATCACTTATGGTTACAATACAGAATTAAAGCACATATCATTTCTCATAAACAATATACTGATCTTGAGAAAAAATAGATAATCCACATCAGGGTAGAAACAACTAGAGCCATTTTTTCTCAAAATAAATCTGATAATAAAGAAATCAACAAAATTATTAAACAAAATAATATACAATCCTTGCGACTATATGGAGTACATAATATTACTACTGAGCTAATTGCGAGAATAGTTAAATATATCAAGACTAGAACATAATACATTCCTAGAAATCCTTATACACTCAAATGAAAAGACTATGCTGTAATTTGCTTCTGAACAGTAGAAGATCTTAATAATGCCTTAAAACATTACATTTTTATTCATGGGTACAAACTTATTTGGAGTGCAAAAGAATACTTTAAACAAGAACAAAAGTGTTTTCAAGAAAGACAGGATTTCAACAAAGCTGAAGAATCTGATACCAAATCAACACAATTAAATAAACAACAAACTAATGATATAAAAATAGATCAAACTAATATCAGAAACAATATAAGATCCAACTGGCACATAACACTGGAGAATAAATTAGAAATTGAGATCAAGGAAAGGACATATCTTGATAGAAAAAAAAAAGAAACAATTTTTAAGGCAATAAGCTTACCACCAGCAAAACAGAGACCCCCACATGCTTTGCTACTGGTAGTAACAGAGAACATGTTAATTATCACAACAAATAAAGAATATGTAACAGATCTAAAAGTCCTATCCTAAAAGTGAAAATGATCAAGATCCAATTTATCAGATCCTGAACAATCTCAAGTGATTGAACAATAGAATAAATTTAATTGAGAAAAAGAAAAGCAATTAAAATAAGGCAAGAGGAAGGTGATAGAGCAACTGCTTCTAAAAGTAGTACCAGTCCAATCAAGATATACTGGAAGAGAATTTGATCCATAAGAGGAATCAAGCTCATTTAGAAAAAAAGATATAATTACTATAACAATAGTAGATATTAATATAACCTCCTTCAATAAAACACATGCCATGCTACTTGACAACTTTATCAGAACAATCAAAAAGAACACTATTGAATAATAGATAAAGAACAAATATTACAGTATATAATAACTATACTATAGACAACTTCATATTAAATAATACTATTACAATTGGAACATATAATATTAAAGGTATCAATATCAGTATTAATCAATAAAGATTATATAAACTTACACAAGAACTAAATATAGATATTTTAGGGATTTGTAAAACTAAGCTAACAGAAAAAATAGTAGATTTTATTTTTAATTTATAGCAAACACACAAGTTCTTTCATAGCTGTAATAATAAAAAACCTAGAGGGTTCGGAATGAGATTTCTTATTAATAGAAACATTGAGAAAAAGTTAAAATCAATTGAGAAAATAGAAGGCTACATAATAGGAACTAACTTTCTATCAACAAGAAGTAAACTCTGTATCTATTAAGTATATCTGTCATTTGGGAAAGCTGAAAGTAGATGGCTATAATAGCTGCTTCAAAATAGAATTTTAGATAAATAAAAAAATCACTTCAAAGTTATAATCATAGGTAATTTTAATGTAGTTATCAATTCAATAGTGAATCGATCCCCATTCACTAACAAAACAATCCCAAGATACAGAAAAGCTAAGATAGGTTTCTTCAACTTTTTGAAAAACTAGAATTATATAGATATCCAAAACTTTTAAAAAGAAGAAGGAAATATTATCTTTACATGATCAGTATATAGCAGAATAGACTATATCTAGATATTACTAGAAATCAGTTTAAATAATACATATGAATTCAAAAATATTTCAGTAAAGATACTACTAGATAGTGACTATATCCTTTTGTTAATAAGAATAATAACAAATAATTTATTTAAAAATCAGGCTTAAGAACAATGTAGAACAAAAGGTAAAAGAATACCAGATTCAGCAAATTCCATTGTAGAACAATGAGAGAAGTTCAAACTCTTAATAGAATACAAGCTTCCAGAAATTAATATATAACCTTTTTGACAAGAGATTGAAGACAACTCCCAAGAGCTTGAAGAGGCTTGGCAAGAACTCGAAACTATAATTATTAAGAGTATATACAAATGCCTCAAGAAGAAAAAAGTTTACTCTATTCTTAATAAAGAAAAAGAAGTCAAGACAAAATTAGTAATTCCAAAGAAAGATTTTGAAGCCTATAGAGAAGTCAACAAGATTTACTTCCTTTTAAAGAAAATCCAAGTTAACTGGGACTTAAGAACTATAGAAAATATAGAGAACATAGAAAAGACTATTCAAAATCTACAAAGCATTTATGAATCTCTCAATAAAGAATTAGTATCTCCTCAATCACAAAATGAAATTCCAGAGCAATTAAAAAAGATCATCAAAATAGAATGTACCCTTAGAATAATATGTAAGAAAAAAGAAAGTTTTCATATCAGAAACTGAATCAAGAAAGTTCTGGAAAACAGATGTAATGATCTTAAATCCAATTAGAAGTGAATGCTAAACTCAATCTTGAATCATAAAAAACCTAGAATCACATTAGACCAGGTACTAACCAGAAATCAAGAAGAGAGAGGCTATATTGCTACTGATCCAAAACCATCAGAAGCAAGATCAAAGAATATCACAAATAGGTTTTCAAGAAAAAAAACTTCAACTTTAAAAGTCTTGATCTCTCCTAGAAAAAAGAATATCAACCCAAGGCATGGATTAATTCAACATGGTACTCGCCATTAATAAAAGAAATCAAAGTAGAAGAGCTTGAAGCTACTTTGCAATTCCTTTCAAACAATAAGATTGCTAGCCCTTCATATATTAACTAGTTAAAAAAAAAGGAACTTTATATATTTTTTTTAACAAAGTCTTAAGTACAGGCCAGATACCTAGAAAATAGAAAAGTAGTAACATCTATTTTATTCTAAAACTCAAGTCCTAAAAATGTGATTTGAGTAACATAAAACCTATTGTTTTTCTAGAAACAGCTCAAAAATGCTTTATCAAGATCCTTATCAACTGATTATCAACCATCTATAAGCAATATAAAATTCTAAAAGGTCTAAACTTTGCCGATCTATAAAAAGAGAGTACAATAGAATCTATTTACCTGTTGAACAACATCTGTGAAGAAGCTAGAGAAAAGAAAAAGGAACTATGGATCCTCTTTCAAGATACTGCCAAGGCATATGATATAATATCTCTTTATATGCTTGAAAAGGCTATAGATCAAATTTGAATTTCTACAACTATCAAGAAGCTTATAATAGATCTTTTTAAAGATAGAAGTTATAATATTATTCTTCCTAATGGACTCTCTAATTCAATAGTAGTAGGGGATGATATAGATCAAGATAAAACAATTTCTCCTCTTTTATAAAGAATTTTCTATGATCCACTACTATGCAAGATTCAAAACAATGACAATCTAGGTTATTCCATAGAAGAAGAATAGTTATCCAATTTTAACAAACCTGAGGAAAAAGTTAAGCTCTCTTTAAGGTAGGCTATAATTGCTTACATAAATGACACAACTGGATTGTTAAATCCAAAGAAGATCTAGAAAAAATCTTGGAAGAAGCAAAAAAGTTCTATATAGCAAATGATTCTTAGATTAATACAAAAAAGTCAATTCTCCTTACTATTAATCAGAGTTTGCAAGTTTTTGGAACTATTGAAGCTAGAACAGAGAGTACTATAGTTCATGAAATTAATAAGTAGAATCAGGTCTGATTTTTTGGTATCGGTCTAGGACTAAAACAAAAGAATCAGGATATCATAAATCTAATAAAATCTGAAATCAAGACTGTAATTCAGGAAATAACTAAGAAAATGTTGACAGAAAAATATACCTGATATATTATCAACAGGGTCTTGATTTCAGGAATAGAATATAAAATGCAACACACACATCCAAATGAGAAAATATGCAATAAGCTCACAGCTATGTTTAGAAAAGTATTCAAGAACAAGGCCTTAGTCTGTGGAACAATCCCAAACAATTGTATTTATAACAAAGAAATATATAGTCTCATGAGTATCTGGGAAATACAACTAGAAAGCCATATACCTGTACTTTTCTATCAACTCAATAATAATGAGATATTCAGTATTGCCACCATAATTAGACTAAAACAAAGCCAAATTAAATGTTAGGAGTCTGGTAATATTCTAGAAAATTCTATTAACCCTCAGAAGCTAATTAAAGAAAATCTGGCAGTTGCAACACTGGCCTTGACAAAAAGTATACAAATTATCTTTCAAAGTTAGAGATAAAAGAAAACATTTGATTATTAAGAAGGTATTCTGTTCATCAAATCAATACTACAAGATAATAGAGAATATAAAAAGGCCATTCTATCACTATGCAAGCATAAAATTATGTTCTTAGATCAGCTCATTAATACTACTATAATGATACTCAAAGAATAGAGAGCAATTCAAATTCTCTTTAACAGATGCAAGGGATTAATCCTCTTCTGATACAAAAAAGACCATAAAAAGATAACAATAAATCAAAATCTCTTATGAAACTCTCTATATGGATTTGAATGGGCAGTTTACAATATGTAAACTAAAACATTTTCAACAAATCTAAATAGAAGAAAAACTCATTGGGTAGTCTATATTAATATTCTGATAGACATATTAGAAAAAACAGTATTTGTAAACAACAAATTCTATTTTATGTCATATCAACTAGTATATGACCTGCTAGTAATTATACCTATCTTCAACTAGATAGAATAGTGCAATCAGTAGAAATAGTTCCATTACAAGTTCATCTTCTTTCACAACTAAATAAACATAACAATCTAAAAAAAAAAAAACAGATCCTTCTGCCAGGAAATTCTATAGACTGGTAGATAAACACATATTACCAAATAGTAACTCTATCAACTACAGACCTGCAAAAGTAGAGATTCAAGTAGAAGACTGGGACATTACACTAATAGAACAAGCTATACAAACAAAAGAACATAAAGATGAACTTATAAGTATTTTGAGATATAACAAAAGAAATATAATTGATCAGCTTATTTTTTATATCAATGGCTCCTATAAAAAAGGAATGACAAATTGTGAACTTGAGATAGGTTTAGCTTGGATCTTAATAAAGGATAATAAAGTAGTTAAACAGTTTTCAGCAGGAACTTTCACTTGACCATTTACAACTAGAGCTGAAATATTAGCTATTCTTACCACACTATATACTACCTCTCAAAATACAACTATCATAATTTATACTAATTGCAACACAGCAGTCAAAGTATAGAAATTTATCTGCTCACAAACTGAAACATCAATAAGAAGATGAACAAAGACTATCAACTAGTTACTATAGAATAAAATCAAAGACCTGATGAAGAAAAAAGATCTAAATTTGAAAATCTTGAAAGTCAAAGTCCATAGAACCAACAGATTTAACAATTAAGTAGATTTACTTGCTAAACAGGTTAGATGGGAGAACCCAATAACTTGGCATTAGCTATTTGAGCTAGAAAGAGTCCTCACAATAGTCATATAAAGAGAATATACAATAGAGATTGGTATCAAAGATTTTATCAAAACATTCAATAAGAAAATAATTGAACTAGACTGGACAATACAGAAAAGGATTCAGGATCTTTGGATCCAAAACAATAAAGTCTTAGATTGACTAATCTTTTAGAACCAATTCAATCTAATCAATGCTTTCAATACCTCTTTCAAGACCAATAAAGACAAAAGCTTCCTAATTTACCTAATCCACAATGAACTTCCAGTCCTATAGATACTCAAAAAAAAGGAAATTAGATATATAGTATATAACAAAACTTTTTGGAATTTTTTAAAATACATATTTTTGTTTATAAATTAATAAAAAATTATTCAAATTATTTAAAACTCTATAATATATCTTTTAAAGCATAAATATAAAAAAATGTAAATAAAAAAATATTTTAAATTTATAAACAAAAAATTTTATATATAAAAAAAAATTTTTTTGATTTTTTTTTTTAAAAATAAAATTTAAAAAATTTATTAATTTATTTTATATAAAAATCTTAATTAATTTTATTTTTTGGGGGGGTTTTTTTTTTTTTTTAATACCTGTGGTCAGGCCAGTACTGTGTGTTTATTAATCATTAAGAAAACTGATTAAGATACATAGGGCAATTGCATTATGGCTAAATTAAAATCTCATACTGACACACTCGTCAATGGCTTTCAATTCTTAAAAGAGCTTCAACCTCTAAGTGCAACCTTGGGAACAATATTTTGCTCTGAAACAAGTTTTGGGTGAAGACCCTCCTAACTTATCCATCATTGTTAGCAGGTTGTCACTGCTTATTATCCTCCAAGGAATGGAATTCGAGAAACTACAAAAGGGAAAAGGAAAAATAAAAGAAAAGGGGACTATCTAAAAATGTGCAAATGCACTACATGAAAATGAAAAAAGAAAAAGAAATTTAAAATTGTTTCATGTCCTTCAAAGGACCTTGGCTAAAAACCTCTTCTCATTAGAAATCAATCCTTCTGGGATATCCTTCTTCTTTCTAACCATTTGAGGAACTTATCTATCTGTGCTCTTGATTATTTTCTTGTGACCGTCTGAGATACTTATCATTTACTTGGATCCAGTGTCTTGCTCAATGCTTCCTTTCTTTCGATCTTGATTTTTTATCTACCCGTGCAATAAAAATAGCTAATGATAGACCCCAGGTTCTTATGTGACTCTTCAGTTTTGTTGTATAACTTCTGATATCTTCCAGCAGCCATGCCTAGTTAAAGGAATTTTACTGGTGTATATCTTCCATTATCCAAAAAGCCAGATTTTTCAACAATCTTTTTGCCTTGTAATGATAAGAGGGTCTGCAAAGTCTGGGAATCCTCATCAATTACGATATCATTACACAACATCTGGGAAAATGTATTCTCAATTCTAGAGAAGGGCAGTGTTTTACATTTCTCTACTTTTCGATCTTACAACCTGACCGAGTATAAGGAAATAACCTCCTTCGTATATTTTGCCTGACCAGAATGATAAGAAGTTGAAGGCCTCAGCTTGAACAAATAATCACCTTTTCACCATCTAGGGAATTTAATGCCCATCCTAATGGCCTCATGATTTTTTTGCTTTAGTTAAACTTCATTTGGAGGAGTGGAGGAGTTTGTAATCTTGATTTCTCTTCTATTACCAATGACATCATTGGAACACATAAGGTGACCAATAGGTACTTGTTTACATTCAACTACTAACATGTTTCGTGTCCACCAATCATATTTTGCAATAGGTTGTGTTACCTAAAATTCAGGATCAAACTGAGGTAGGTAAAATTCTCCAGAAAACTAAAAAAAATTTTGGGCGACTATAAGAGGGAAGAAACAGTGGGCAGACACCTTGAAATATGGCTTGATGTTCACTACCTCCTACTGCAAAAAACCTCTATAAACATGCTTCAATATGAAAGGCTTCAAATATTACACTATTAGTTCTTCTTCCTTTCAGAACTTTCTTGCTGTAGGTAGAGAAGGTGTTTCTTGACTTTTCTAGGTCACAGGAAGCCAAGTTTTTGTTTGAAGATGAATATAAACAAGAGGAAGGATTTGAAAGTGTCTCTTAAAGTAAAACTTTAAGTTAGTTTAAGGATAGTGTTAAGACTTTATTGGTAAAGAAATAAAAAATTTCTTGCAAACATCTTTTTTGTGTGTGGTCAGAAGATTAGCACAAATAGTTGATAATTTAGTTTAATTTATATTATTTATTTAATATTGTTTTATATTATTTATTTGATATTGTTTTATATTACATTCAATTTATAAATAAAGTTTGATTTCAAAATAATAAATATATTTTAAATATAAAGATAAATATTATTGAAATCGATAATCAAAATATTCTTCTTTCGTAATAGCAATCATAAAATCACTACATCTAAACCATCTTTCCTTTTCAATTTGCTATCTTCAAACTCATTCTTCATAATCTTCAATTGGTTTATCTTCATTCTGATTATCCCAATCTCCTGCATAATATCATTCTGGTTTAGAAGGTTATGAACCAGTATTGATCGCATATCATCAAATTTTGTAGGCATAATTCTTGAATCTTTATTTACCATTTCTTTATTTTGAATGGCAATTGACATAACCTCTCTAACTATAGAAGATTCGTCCAAAACCTCAGTTACATCCTAATGATATTCAAATTTGAATATCAATAAATAACTGAATCCTGAAGTTTCTGAACTTGAAAACATATTAATTTTATTTTTTAAATGAGTATCATTTATTATTTTTGTAATTAATTTGATAAATGATTTTTTAAGGGTAAAGATTTTTGATGGCATTTTTATAACTTTATTTTTTTGAAAAATTGTTCCATCAAGATCAAATCTCTTACATATTTATAATAACAATTTCAAATATTTCTTATTATCGTAAGATCTTGACAATTTATCTATATTTGAATAAATTATTTATCAAAATTGGTTCAAAATAAGAAGATTCTTAATAATCTTAATATATGGTTACGTAGATATGTAAGATCTTAGCATATTATCTATTTCTATATTTGAATAAATTATCTATTACTATTAGTTCTAAATAAGAAAATTCTTAATTAAATATATTATTATAGTTAAAAGAAAAGATACTAATATACATTCATATGAAAAATTAAATCTATATAATTGATTTGTTGCATAATCTATCAAATCAATATATATATTATTCTCGTTTGTGAGAATTATTTTATGTGGTAAATAGTTAGTCCATATTTTTGTCCTATTAGTAAATATTATATTAGAAGGAATCATGCAAATACCAATTATTTCTTTCAAATAGTGATCAAGCGTGCCTTCCAATTCCCATATCACACTGGGTCCCTAGTAATATGAATATTATTTTATAAGCTTGTGTCATCATTATCAAGAATCAAACGAGAACGTTCATATATTCTAACTAGTATCAAATATATGGCCACGAAGAGACTTTCAATCGATTTAATTCATACATATTTATTAAATATA
>CAJVPT010005212.1:0-12464 GCA_910592055.1 Acaulospora colombiana | reverse complement strand
TAAATTCTTTCTTTGGGAATTGTCCTTTTAAAAGCAATTCCACTTGGACACACCAGTCAAATATAAATTTGATCACAATACTGTATAATATATCTCACTTGTTTATATAGTTTTGGTCTTCTTATAGTCAACTTACTTAATATAGATAGATTATCATTGGCTAGTTTAATTAGAAAGCTTCTTTGTTGGGATTGTTTAAAAGATGTATCTCATATGTGCTCATCTTTAACTCTTTCCTATACTAGGTCCCATATATGAACTTGGCATTCTGAAATCTGCAGACTCTATTTTTTGTCTGTTCTGATTTGTTGTATCCACTGATAGGCTGTTGTTTTATTATTAATGTTCTTAATAAACTATCTAATTAAATCATCTAGAGTTGTTCCTTGTCACTTAATTTCAGTAATAATTTTGCATAAGGTAAGATCTTTATATTCAATCAGTGGAAATTTTAGAGCTTCTTTAGCTAAGGTATCTGTTTTTTCATTATAAGAATCATTTGAGTATGCTTTGACTTTTGTAAGTTTTAGATCTATATTTTTCTTCTTTATTAGCTCTACCATGTGAGCTCAGAGAAACCAATTTTTATCTTTGAGCCATCTCTTGTGTATCCTTCTTGGATCTTCTTTTTCTAAAGATTTTCATATAAAAATACATGCCTGACTATCTATAAAGATCTCCACCATACTTTTAATTGAAACTACTAGAAGTATTGTTATGATTGCTATCAATTCTACTCTTGTAGATGAGGACCACTTGTTTACTCCTGTTTGGAACTTGCTTTTCTTTCCATCTTTTCTGATCTGAATCCAAGTTGCTCCCATTTTCATTTCTTCTTTGCCATAATTAATAAGTGATCCATCAGAATAAAAGATTAGTTTTTTTTTAGATTCAAGATTACATTGAAGTATAGCTATCAGATTATCTTAATATATGCCTTCTTTAATATTTTCTTTAATAATGGATTCTTTTCAGATTTTAATGTCCATGTGATTTACTCTATTGTTTTGGATTTTGAATGAGATTTGGTCTCTGTAAATCACTTTTTTTAATCCTTTTTTTCAAGTGCTGATCTAGGGAGAGAGATTTTTAAATCTCGTATTCTTCTAATGGACTTTCTCATATTGAGGTATAGTATTGTACAATATATATCTCTTCTATTTCTCTTTCTATGATGTAGTCACCATTTTGTGTTGTGCCTTCTAAACATTCTGGGCATTTTTCTATATTAGTTTTCTGATCATTGTTGATACTGCAACTGACAAAGGGCTTTACTATTATAACGTTTTCCTTTTTTTCTTGTTTTAGTTTTTCCCAAATTACTTGATTCTTTTGCTTCTCATCACTATCCACAATTTTTTCTACTTGTATTGATTAAGTTCTATTTTGAAGTATTCTGATTCCTATTTCATATAGTTTTCTCTCTAGGATTTTAAAGTTGCTTTAGTTGTTCTCCTGAGAGGTTTTTGGTTATAATTTGGAACCATTCAGATATAGGTCCTTTGCTTGTATCTTGTAGGAGCTGAACTATTTGCCAGTCTTTTATTTTTGTGGTTTCCTAATCAATCAGCTGATTCAGGTACATAAACTGATTGTTTCTAAGTAATAGTATAGCTTTTTTATATTCTTCTAATATATAATATTCACTGATCCAAATTTTTCTTTTTTTTTATTCAACGATATTTTGCCATTTCCAATTATGAAATGTTATTTCTATATCTTTAGCAATTTTGGTCACTTGAAGTGTAAAGTTGCCTTTGTTTATTAAGTGACTTAAGGATTTGCAGGTTAATAAATTGAGTGGTTCCCAATTTTTGATCTGTGCTTGTTTGAGTCTAATAATTGATATGATTCCTGCTGGTCCGGGATCATTTAGTTTATTACAAATTCTTATCACTTGACTTTCTCTTTGTAGCATTCAAATACTTTTCAAATTATGAATATTTGGATGGTAAATTACATTGTTGGGCATAGATCTGCACAAACCACTCTTATTTTTGAAAAGTTTTTTATATGATATTGTCAGGGTGTTACATATTTTCCAAGACAATATACTATATTGCATTCTAAATTCTATTATAGGTATTAATACTCTATTCAGAATATAGATAGCTTGTTTATCTGTCACCTTTTTATATTTAAGGGCTCTTGTAACTATATTGCCTTCTTTAAGAACTTATTCTTTAAGCTCTAGTGCTATTTTTTAATTACCCATTCAGATTTCTAAGAATCTAGTCTGTTCTATTTTATCAAGCTCTTTGACCATTTCTTCTTCAGTACCTGTTTTCACTTCTTCTGGATAGCAATTAGGATTGTTAATAGTAATCAAGACTGATTTGTTGTTATTTATTTGAGAATCATTGACTTTGTAGAAGATTCTTGTAGTTTTCAGAATTATTTTCATATCTCCTTAGATATTACTATTCACATTATATCATCTATAAAGGTTATAGTTGCATATCTTAATTCTAGCCTTCTTATAGTCTGTTTTTTTAGATCAGGGTTCCATGTAACTGACATTTTGTATTCTCTTTATGTATCATTCTGGATTTTGCAAAGGAGAGGATCATAAAAAATTCTCCAAAGTAGAGGTAAAATGGTTTTTTCTTGGTTAATTCCATCTCCAGCTACTATTAATTTTGTAAGATCATTTTCAAATATAATACAGAATTCTCTATTTTTAAAGAGACTTATTATGATCTTTATGAAACCTTTTGGAACTTTGATTCTTTTAATTGTTTTTATCAGTATATCTATAATAATTGTATTATATACTTTTGTAGTATCTTGAAAAAGTATTCACAGTTTCTTTTTGTTTTCTCTAACATCTTCACAAATATTATTGAGAATTTGAATTGATTTTGCTGTACTTTCTTCTGGCAACTCTGCATAATTCAGTCCTTTGAGAATATTATTGATTTTACAAATATTCCCCATTCTATTAGTAAGGATTTTGGTGAAACACTTTCTTATGATCTCTAGTAAAATGATAGATCTAATATTTGAGAGTTCACAACCCCAAGGTTTAGGTTTAGCTATAGAATATATATTACTTTGTTTCTAATATTTTGAAGTGACTTCCTATCTTAAGAAGTTATTTAATATTCTTCTCAAGAAATCTTTTTTCTCTTGGCTTAACCTTTTTAGGTATTTCATAACTGATTTAGATTTTCTTGGAGCTTTGTTGTTGAGAAGTATCCTCAGTATTTTACTTAGTTCTTCTTGTGAAATTGATTCAAGTAGTTTGTCATACCAAGCTGTTTGAATAGATTCTCTTAATTTGTATTCTTTTTTCCATTCTTCTGGTAAACTATTATAGATAGCATTTTTTTTTCTGAAGATCTCATGGTGATACTATCTTATTTCCTTTTCTATTTCATCTTTTTGTGTTGTGATGTATTCATTATCCCTCTGCTTAATCTTAACCCTATCTAATACTATTTTGCTTTTTATGCAGTTGATTAGGGAGTTGACTATCTGTCTCTGGTTGTTTCTCAAATTATCACATCTCTGTTCCAGAGCAGTTTTAATGCTATCTCTTGTTTTTTTGGCTTCCACTCTTTGACATATAAATTTGAGACCTTCTATAGTATCTTAGATATATTTTTTTAAGGATTTCCATAATATATTAGAGATATTATATTGAGTACAATAGTTTTTGATTTGATGATTTGAATTATGTGTACTATTATGTTTTTCTATAGCTAAGCTAAGAGACTGTAACTTATCTATTTTTTTTTATGTTTCTACTTTGTTGTAAACTCCTTTAAGTTATAGCACTTTTTTACAACTGATTAACTCAATACTATGTTTGTAATACTTTTCTTCTGACTAAATTGTTTTTTTTGTTGCAGTTTATTAAAGGCTACTTTACATAGCAGTTTCTTAAAGGTTTCTCACAGTTTTTTTGTCTGATCCTCCTTTTCATCTTGATTAGATTCTTCTTGAAGCAAAGATTCTAATAATGTTTTAAATTTGTGGTCTATACTTTTCTGAAAGGCTTGCTATTATAATAGAGATGTTTTCTTTATATCAATTCTCCTTGATATATTTGTAGAGTGTTTTGTGATTCTACTTCTTGTAAAAAGATCTTTATCATGTAGTGTTATTAGAAACATGGTATAATCACTTCCTATAACATCTTCCATATCTTGATTATTGAAACAGAGTAGTGGATAATTTGTTAAACTAAAAAAAATTCAAATATAGTCTATTCTGCTACTTCTTGTTAGGTTTTTCCTTGTTGGAGTCTTCTCTTTGCCTTCTTATGTGGCTTGCATATATATAAAATCCTATTCATCAAGAAAGTTAAATAATAGGATCTCAGGTCACCATTATAGTCTAAAGCTTGCTTTAAAAAGGACTTTCTATCTTTTGATGGGTTATAGGCTGCATTAAAGTCTCCCATTACTATTGTGTAAAAGCCTTGTCCATGTTTTTTTTTAATAAGATTAATTATCTTATTCTGTACCATTTTACATCTCAGTTTATCAGAAGAAATATAGATCCGTATAATACAGATCTTCTTTCTTTTTATAAGCATGTTGATGGCAATAATATATCCTTCTTCTTTTTCTACTGATGCAACCTTTTTTTCCCAATTTTTTCTAATTAAAAGACTAACTCCTGCTCTAAATAATGTATCTTTATTAATACTATAAAAGTATTTGTAATCTTTCTGGTTACTAAATATTCACGTACATTGACTTATATTAGTTTTATTTTGCATAACTCCAATATACCTATTTCTTGTTCTAGTATCTTTTCAATTAGGTTTTGTTGTTTTGTTATATCTGTGATTCCTTTGACATTATGTGTACTAATTCTAATCACTTTTTTATCTATATTATCTTCTTTCTAGATTTTCTTGAATAGTTTGTGTCTACTATTGTTATTTAAAAAATCTTTTCACTCATCTTGTAAAAATGTTGAAATATCTAAATACCCCATTTCTTTTAACTCATTATTGTTTATTAAAGTTTGTTTGTTGCCCATATTATGGTTTTGATAAGGAGGCAGTGGGCTTTTGCTTCTCTTTTACTTAGTCTTGATCTTCTGAAGATTATTTGTCTCTTTAAAGTATCTATTCTAGCATGTAGTCTTTTAAGATTGGCTAAAATACTCTTAAAGAGATCTTGAGAACTTTCTATTTCAAGTCTCCCCTTATCTTCAAGAAAATTATATCTATTGCTTCACTAATTTCTAATTGGTTCTCTATTGCTTTTTATTGCAGGATGTTCTCTTCTTTTGTTCCTTTCTTATTCTATTTTATTATTACTTCTATATCTGATTTATCTCTGGTTTCTGAAGCTATGATAACTTGACAAGGTAAAAATAGAATCTGTTAATTCATTATCTAATTGTACGTC
The DNA here is from genome assembly GCA_910592055.1 of Acaulospora colombiana. Taxonomy (NCBI): domain Eukaryota; kingdom Fungi; phylum Glomeromycota; class Glomeromycetes; order Diversisporales; family Acaulosporaceae; genus Acaulospora; species Acaulospora colombiana. The sequence goes on along the minus strand of CAJVPT010005212.1, from coordinate 7,095 downwards.
CAATATTGATTCATTATATACTTTTATACTTCTGAATCTAAATCTTATTTTCTATTTTCATCTTTAAGATTTTTTTTTCTTTTTGGAAGTATGTTTGATACTCCAAGAGAGGTGATATCCCTGCAAGAAAATATGATGTTTGCATATCTTATCTCTTTCTTCTTTTATTTTGAAGCAGACTACTATAAAGTTATACTTCTTAAGTATATAGAGATCTTTGGGTGTATAGCATACCTTAGCTTGAGTACTATTCAATGCTCTGGTTATCAAACTAGTATAGGTTTTGTCAGTATCCAGGAGTCTTGCTAAATTATCATTTCTCTTAATTAATATCTGGTTGATTTCATTGTTACTGAGCTCAAACTTAGAGAATATAGCTCTTAACATTTCTATACTGATTGAAGTTATCCAGATTGCTTCAGGATTTAAGTTGAGATATTTGTACCATTTGATATAAGCCTTCACCCGTGATTTTGCATTTACTTTGTAGAAATGAACATTTTGAACTTTTTCATATCTTTTTAGATGTGTCTTTATAAGATTCTTATTAACTTTTTGATCCACATCTATTAGACATACATATTAGATCTCAGTATTCTCTTTTGTTTTAGGTTCTTAAAAGATTTTTCTGTCTAGATTTCTTTCTGATTTCTGTTTCTTAAGGATAGCCAGGAATGTTATGTGTTAAAGCATAAAGTTGTCTTCTTTTTGATTAACTTCTTCTATGCATCTTATAACATTTTCTTCTTCTTGTATCCAAAAAACTAACAATTCATTTCCATTAATGACTTCTTTTCTCAACAGACTTATTTTTTCTTGTTGGAGTTTGAGAATATTACCTAAGTATACTTTGATTTTGTTTTCTGTTACTCCTGAAATATTAACAGCCATTGCTTCTAATCTATAGATTTCTTTCTTCTTTATAAAATATGGATTTATTGATAATATCATGTCTCTATTTCTAATAGTATAAGAGCTGTATTCACTAATACATTTTCTTTTGACTATTTCTTGGAGTTTCTATAATTCCAACTCTTCTGTCTCCTGTGCATATGTTATTGTTACTTCATTATCTACTATTAATTCATTATCTACTTATTCAATGATCTTTATTGGTTATTGTTCTGATTTAGTATGGTTTACATAGTTTTTGTTAATTTTCATGAACTTGTCTTTGATATAGGGTTGTAGGAAACCTTATTTTATCCCTTTACCTTGTTGCCAAAGATATGTGATGTGCTAAGTTAAAATTCTTTCTTTGTGAAAAGTTGTTATATCAATTCCTAATATCTTAACTATAATGCTATCTAAAATCATATATATATCTAATGATGAGGCTATTGATCCATTGGATTTACTATTTCTTAGTTGTAGTAATTGTTGTGAGGTTTATAGAATAGAGTATTCATCATATTTTCTTGAGAGATTGTTTAGAGTATTTACTATATCCTCTTCTCTCTTATTGATTATTTGTAATATACATTGTGCTCTATTCATATTTACTGGCTCAACTCAACTCTATTGATAAATTACATGAATACTTATTTATATTTATCGATAATCTATTTTTAAATCACAAATAAAACTTTCTGAGATTGTTATTATTTATATATTTTGATTAGGTAATATAGAAAAACCTTGTTTGTTGTTTTGATATTTTTATTTATTTATATTAACAATCTTATTCTACTTTTAAGAGTTGTTATTGTGCTTGTGTAAAGTGTTGATCAACTTGTTTAGATAACAAGTAATATATATACGTGCATATTTTGCTTGTCACTTTTATATATATACTTGTTTTGTTTGTCTAGTTTTTATGTGTTTATGTTTATATGACAAGATAAGGGATAGTTATATTGTTTATACTGTATGTGTATATATATTTAGACTTATCTTGTCTTTAGGATGCTTTGATATTTTTCTGGGCCTTTGAATAACTGAGCAACTTGATTTATTGAATGGGCTTAGTTGCTTTTTGGGTTTCTTATAGTATCAAGAAAGGTGTTAACCTGCACTGGCCTGACTGTGAGCTATGTGAAGTTGATATTGGTTCCCTTTTTCTAACTGTGAATTAATTTACAGGTCTCTTTTCTTTTTCCTAAAATTTTAAGAAAAAGAAATAAAAGAAAATTAGTAAAGTAGTATATACCTCTTTCTATAATGTTTCTGGATAACTTGTTGTATGTATGTTAAAAGTACCTAGTAGCTTAGTTTAAAGAATATGTTGTTTTTTCTTATATGTTTGAATTGGTTCACTTTTTCCAAGAAAATTATCAAAAAAAGAAATTTTTAAAAAAAATGAGGATCAGCAGAAAGAGTTTTTAGTATTTACAATAGTATAAAAAAAAAAAATATTTAGATTTATTTGATAATTGTTTTATAAACATTATATATATTATTTAAAAATTGATATAATTTATCAATCAAAAACTGATCTAGTTTAAAAATTGAGTTAATATTTGATCAATTATTTAAAATTTAAGCTTTTGATTATTAGAATAGAATATAGTTGGATTAATAATTTAATAATTATTTATTAATCTTTATATTAATTTGAGTTCAATATTTTAATAACTATTAAACAATAAATTTAAATTAAAAATTTGTTAAAATATTATTCTAAATATTAAATTTGTTCAAAAATTTACCTAATATATTGTTCTTTATCTTAAATTAAAAGTACTAAAATATATGCAAAAGCTTATAATAATATAAATATTCATATAAATATAATAAAAAATTAAAAATTAAAGTAATTTTTTCTTTCTCATATTTTTATTCAATTAGTTTAATAATTGTAACCAATCTTTTGTAAGTCTTATTTAACAAATTTAATCTTAAAATTTAATATATTAAGATTGAAAAATATTATCAAAATTTATTAAAATTTAATAATCTATATTTGAAAAATATTTTTATAAAATAATAGTTATATATATTGTGAAATTCTACAGTGATGAGCTGTAGGCAATGATCTGAGTGGCTAAAGGATAATCCAAGCTATAAAGAATGCAAAATATTATCCCCTAAGTTGCATCTAGAAAAGGTTAAACTTTGTAGATGGGTGAGTCAATATGTGAAAGTCATAAAATATGTAAATACCAAAATATATTTACAATAAAATGGACAAGCCATATTGACCTGACTGTGATTAAAATATATATATATATATATATATATATTTTAATTAATTTTGATACTAAATTATCTTGTCACAAAAAAATTTTTATAAACTTCTATAAATATGATAAAAATTTATATATTGTAATAAAAAACATAATAAAATTTAAACATATTAATTAGAAAAAAATTTTTATTAAATTTGATATCTATCATGACTTCATATACAGTAGTTATCTTATAAATAGATTATAATAAGTCATATAAAAAATATTCTAATAAAATAAGATAATATTTAATATAACCTATAGATTTATGGTATAGTAGTAGTGTTCCTAAGTTACAATTATAAGATCCAAAGTTCAATACTATATGAGGGCAAATAAAAATTAAGCCATTGATTGTACAAAAATCTCATTTACTTCATAATAATGGTCCAATATTTCAATATAACTATAACAAGAAATTGTTCACTTATTATATCTATAATAAAACAAAAAAATCAATCTAATATATAAGCTAAAAAATATAGTCCCTTAATGAAGACTTCTATGATACCAAAAGACTAAGCGATGGGTAATGTGGATTGCAAACTCCCATCTCTTACTTAAGTTCCTCAAGTGGTGATAAAGCTTTAATGGAAAAAAGCTGAGGTCTAAATGCTTTTCTTGAAATATCCCAATCCGGTGCCCACTTAAATGAAAGATCAGTTGGATTGACTTGTCCGATGCCACAGGTGGTGAAAAAGAAGATTTCTTCCAAGGTTCAAGTGAAGCAAGAAGACTATCCCAATCAGGCAGATCCCTTTTAAGAAGAGGTTGTTTTTATTTTTGGATTTTTTTGGTAGGTCTTGAATTGTTTTCTTCCTTTAATCATTTTTCCTCTTTCCCCTTTTTAACTTAGCAATTCATTGGTTTTTGGGCAATTAACAGTGACAAACTGTTGGCAATAATCCTGGTAGATAGAGGTTATTACCAATCTATTGGGGGAGTGTAATATTGTTCTCAAAATCTGACTTAGAGTATTTTTGTATAAAGACGAATTAGTCATGTTGTGAAAGTCTGTAAAATATTGTAAATTTACTTCAATTTTTCAATAAAGACAAGCCATCATGGCATGATTGCAGGTTAAAAAAAAAAATAAGTTAAAAAATATAAAATAGATTTTCAATATGGCAAATCTAAATAATATAATATTCTTAATATAAAGCTAATTCTTCTATTTAAGTAGCCATGTTGAATAGTAAAGTATCTGATATTTAAAAAATACAAGACAGGTTCCTATAAGAAGCAAAGATGGATTGCAAAGAAATTAAGATAATCAAAAAACAAAACAGATCCTTTATAAAAATAATTATATTAATAGGAATCATAAAGAACTTGTATAAGAGACTCTCAATACCAACAGTGCAAAATATTTTAAATAAATTCTTAATACATTAGCTCCCTACATAAATATAATTTCAGAAAATATGACCTGTGGGTCTATAGCATAGTGGTAGTGCTCCCAGGTCACAATCACAAGGTCCAGAGTTCAATACCACTCAAGGACGAATGTGAAAATAAGCCATAGATAGTACAAAGATTTCATCTATCCCATGATGATAATCAAGTGCCCCAATAAGGCAATAAGGAGTACCTGTTCACTTATATAGCCATAACAAGACACAATACAAGTTACAAACAGGTGAATATAAGTGATACGATCTCCTATACAAGATTGATCACCTGATTATAACAGGGAAAAAAGAAGGACTTGTCCACTTAGAGAATAACAAGACATGCCTAAAGGAGACAAAATTCAGCCTGGTGTGATGCTGAAGATACAATACAGGCCTCCAAAAAGGGATAACCAAGTGGTCCAATGTTCTTCACACAAGACTGCTTCATCAAAGTATCAAGACAGACTGTGACACAAGACAAGCCCGATAGATACAATAACTTTAAGTGCCAATAGGATCATCCTGTATAAGAGATCCCCAACACCGATGGTAATGGGTATCTTGGACGAGTTCTTGACATATTAGTTTCCCTAATCAGGAATAGCAACAGGTCATCTAATGGACCACAAACTTTAGGAAGTGTCACTTTCAGACATAGGGTAATATGGCAAGGTCACTTTATAAAGATAGACTCCTCAAACTCCTATAGCTTAGTTAGAATTATAAGACAGTCCTATACTAGATGGTCACATAGTTACCCCATCCTGGTTGAGTAAGACGTAAATAGATGTCCATTGTATTATTCGTTGATCTGTAAATCCTTAGACAGTACGGGTAATTACTCATCCCGGTTGTTCCTAGGACATATCTTGATTATAATAAAAGCAGAAACTGGCACGAGAATGAGCTAGCGTTTAAAAAAAAAAAAAAAAAAAAAAAATTTCAGAAAATATCATTTTATTAATAAGTTTTAAACAAGTAGATAATATCCTATTAAATTGATAGGTTAAATATATCTTCCCAGATCCTCTAACCTTGTTAAGGATTAAGAAAAATCTTATATTAAATGGTCATATAATTTTGTTATTCTGATTAGATAAGATATAAATAAATACTCCTTGTATTATTCATTGATCTATAAATTCTTAAACAGTATAGGTAATTGTTTATCTCAGTTGTTCCTAATAATTATCTTAATAATTAATAAAGGTTTTGACTCTAATACAAAAATAAACTAACATATTAAAAAAAAAAGATAATATTTAATATTTTATATAGATATTTCATAAATATATTGTAATAGATAGTAATAAAAAGAATATCTAATAGAATAAGATATAGTATAAAAAAGATTATAGATTTAAGTTAATCATAAAACAAAACAAATAATAAGGACCTAAACATAAATAATAATATAGTATGATTTTTTCCAATAACAAGTTATAGAAATAAAATTATTTGCAAATAAATTCTTTAATATCCTTAATTATTATTATTTTTTTATTAAACTGTAACTGGTATTAGATGCAAGTTTTTATTTAAGAATTAACTTAATTTGATGAATAATTAAATCCTACAACAGTTATATCAATCATCTCATACAAACTATATATTTCTATATCCATGCAGATTAATGATAACTTATCGTGGTTTACCATAGATGAACCTGCTATTACTCTGTGAGTGGACAGACCTAGCTAGGGACCGAATGATCAAATACATAGTCATCAATGGCAAATCAGGCTAATTTAATAGTGAGCTTTATAAATTTTTGTATTATATTCATCAAACTAGGCTATATTGTATATATCTGATGAGATTTGATAACCTTTTAATACTTCCAGATATTATTCGCTCAGACTTCGAAAGGAGGTACTTTCCTTCTTTATCATCACCTATGGCATCAGATTAGTCCCAAGTGACTGATTTTCATTTAAGCAGAGCATCAGATTGAAATATTCTAAGTTAAGAGGGCATAGATTCTAGAGGCAACTAGTACAGGAGATCTTTGAGGCATTTTTATGGTAGGCTAGATTAGAAACCTTTCTTTATGCAATCCTTCCAGTAGTATGTATGACCATAGATCAGCTCCTGATCAATGGAAGGTCAGAAGTCATATCTTTATGCAGCCTAACCTGATTAGAACTTGTTCTGGATAATTGAATAAGACTTTTATAGAATAACTGGTAAAACCTGATCTGAAGAATAATTTTTGATTTTGATCCTTAAGTGATATTGAACTACAGATCTTGTGATTGTGACCTGGGAGCACCACCACTATACTATTGATCCATAAGTCTTAATATCCTTAATTATAAATATTGAGAAATATAGTTATCACTATATATAAATGGTTTTATATATAAAAAACTTGTTATATAAAAAACTCTTTCCACTAAAAAAAAAAACTCTTTCCACTAATCCTTCTTTTTCCTAAAAATTTCCTTTTTTGTCAATTTTTTTTGAAAAAGCAAACCTGGTCAAATACACAAGGAAAAACAACATATCTTTCAAATCAAGCTACCAAGCTTTGG
>CAJVPT010005211.1:0-12466 GCA_910592055.1 Acaulospora colombiana | reverse complement strand
TATAATATACAGCTTACAATTGTTTAATAAAGCATACATAACTAGCCTGACAGAGGGTCATATTAAAAAAAAAAAAATGAAAAGCAATTATCTGGGCACCAGTATTCTCAACATTTAACCCACTCAGAATCCACAAACACATATAACAACACAGTGGGACAATATCCAAATTGACATACCCATAAAGAACATTTGCAAAAAGATTACCCAGGTAAAGTATATTGCACAATGGTACTTACTCAATAGAACACTTACAGACTTTACTGAACAATACAAACATATCCATTGGCAAGAAACATACAACCACCTACATCTATCTCAGATTAGCAACACAAATACCTCATTTGAAGATCACAAATTCACAAGTTCTCACTAAACCTATGAAATAATGAACTTCCAACCAAAATCAAATTATATAGTAGAAAACCATCACTATATAAAGACAATAAATGTTGCAGTTGTGATTAAGTGGAAGACAATTACCACCCTTTTCTGTATCAACACAACAAAATAGACACTAAACATCAAGCCATAACAATAATACACAAAACAATACTTAAGCACATACCTAGAGAAAAGAAAAATCAAGTATTAACTACAATAAAGAGCAACATAACTTTGGATATGACGTAGTAACTCAAGTTATTCATCAAAGGGACCTTCTTCAAATCTACCATCAAAACAATCTATCAAACAATTCACAATACAGTCAAAGCAAAAGACTGCATAGCTGAAATATCGATAGAATGAAAAAAATTCCTGTATTCAACTTAGAAGGCCAGAAATGAAATATTTCAAAGGTGGAAAGAGAAAAATAGAATCCCAAGAAAAAAAGATAGACATCACAAATATGAAAAAACACCTTCAAGCACAGTCAAATGGATAAATGAACAAGCTATCAAAAATAGCTACATAGACCTAATTAATCAATATATAAAACAATTTATCCTTGAAAATATTAACATTATATCCATTTTTTCTTTTGAACCCAGTGCTAGTTTTGCCTTGGCAGGTTAGCTTTCCCTTAATTTGAAGTGGCAACAAGCCATCTGGTGAATTCTTTAGAACATCTATCTAGTCCTAAGAAGTTTAATAGCATGTATAATATTCTTTGTAATTTCTACAATGTACAGTTACATATTACTTTATCAAGCTAATAAACAAGACCAAGCCAGCTAAAAAAAATATATATGTATATATAAAAAGCAATTACAAAAAGTATAGATAAAAGAATTAAAAAAGTTTCTAAAGAACTTTAAGAAACTTTTTCAAAAAAGAAAAGTGAAAATAAAAAAATATATATATAATTAATTACAAATAATAAAAAGAAGAGAAGAAAACTAAATAAGTTAATATCCAAACTTATAAAAAAAGTCTTCAAAAGTGATTAAAAAATATTAAGCTTTTATATAGAATTAATAAAAAGTGACTGGCTTATTGAATAGTTGATCTCAAATATTGTGATAAAAGAATAGAACAAAAAGCTCATAAATAAATTACAAAACTGCAGAAAAAGATTTGTAATTATATCTAGAAAGAGATCTGAAATAAAAGATATACAAGAGTAATTGAATAAGAATAGTTACAGAAAATCAATAGAAAGAATAAAATAAGAAAACCAAGCTTGAAAGTTCAAAAAATCAAGATCAAAATCAAGAAACTATCAATTTCTGAAGAAGAATGATTTAATGACAAGAATCTGAAGCAAATATTGACAAAAGAAATTGAATATGAAATGAATTTGATATCTATTAGAGCTTCACAAAGTAATTTGCAGTAATAATCTATAGGCAATAATACTAATAGTTGGAAAGATATTGTATTTATCTGAACTGTTAGTGGAATAATAAATCACTTCTGAAGTTACACTTAGAAAAATAATAGTTAAGATAAGTGATTTAGAGATTTAGCTTTAATATTACATTAATATGTAAAATCTATAAAATATTTAATAAAACACATATAACTAACTTGATAGAGAGAAAAAGAAAATTTAAAAAGATAGAATTATAATAAAATTGATATTTTTTAATAATAATTACAGTAATAAGATCAATTAATAATAGAATTTATAGTAAAATTAAGACCTGTAGATCTATAGCATAGTGATAGTGTTCCTAAATTATAATAATAAGATCCAGAGTTCAATACTACATCAGGAAATTTTTTTGGTAAAGATCTCCAGAGATTTTCAAATATAAAACTCCAGAGACACTCTGTCATCATTAGAAGTCTCTGGAACAGAGATTTATATATACAACTCTGAAGAATTTTGAATGTTTTAAATTGTAATAAAATAATTTTGCATTATTATTAAAATATTTATTTTTAAAAAATTATTTATTGAAAATTACTTTTTTTATATATTTTTATTAATCAATTACATTTATATCACTCATTGCCAAAGTAGACCTTTCGATTTCTATATTTTTCAGTTACAATCCCAAATCATTTTCAACATTTTCTATTTCCTCCAGAGTGTTTTGAAATTCAGTATCTTCATGCTCAAACATTTCTTGATCTTCATCGCTTGAATTTCCTTCCATAAATCTGATTTTTTTTTTAATTTTTTTTTAAAATATTTTATTAATAAACAAATAACTCTATAAGACTTCAAAGAATATTCAAACTTATCTTATTTTTTTCTATTTTGCTTTTAATTAATGCTTTATTAATTAAAATATTTTCATTACATAGATTTAGAATCATTTGGCATATTATGATAGCAAATGCAACTTGTTTTTTGGAGATATCCCCTTTTGACTAGACTTTTTTGAGAATGCATTACATCATGCTTTGGTTTTTCCTACTAGGATAGACATGAAGATTTTTAAAACATTCTAGAATTTTTTGAGAATTTTTCCAGGCCATAATTTCGATAGCAGTTGCATTTGTATTGATTGTATTCAGGGAGTTTTTACTGAAGACTGAAAACATGGCATCCCCGATTTTTTAAGCCGTGGTTCCTTGAAACGATCTGTGTTATCACACAAGCTATTAAATAAATAATATTGTTAATAAATTTATTTATATTATTAATAATTGCAATAATTACCACTTGATAAATATACTTTCATAATGTATCTTCCAACATTTTCTTGTGAGGCCTTCGAAGAACTCCGAATGTTCTTGCTGAAAATATTCCTCTATATACTGGCGAAAATCTTCAGGATTTGTATATATTTTTTCAAAAAAGACTTCTTTCACGATACTCTTGACTAAATGCTATTATAGAATTTAAAATTTTATTGAAGTTCTTCAAAGATTAAAAAATTAAACCTTACCTTGATAAAATCCTATTTGGTGATTAAATGTTGACTTGTGTAAATTTCATTTTCTAGACAGGTAATCTTATCCTTGATGGCTTTTTGACATTCTGATAACTAATCAATTTTTTTATGAAGACTTTCATGGGACTCCAAAAGCCTCTTGATTACTATATTAGAAACTAAATATATAAATTAGTATTTATTTAAATAGTTACATCTTTTTTAATGTATTTAAAGATTCTTCAGACAGCCTCTTAGTAGGCAAAAATTCTAGAAAATAATTGGAAGATCTTAATATCTTCTGGGCCGGCTCTGTTTCTATTTCAGCATGAAGTAGTGGTCTTTATTCTTTAGCTTAACCCGGGATACTGGGAGTACTCTTGAACTTTTTGGTGGGCTTCGAAGTTCTTCCTTGTTATTTTCCAGAGCCTGAACCTGAAATTATTTGTTGGAATATGTTATGCATTTCTTTTCTTTTATTTGACATTAATAAAAATGAAAGGTCTTTAGAGACCTTATATAACACAAATCTTAAGAAGTTATATCATATTATGACCATATGCTACTTTTAATCACTTTCGATAATTACTTTATAGCTTTAAAAATAAAATAATATTGAAATCATATTGACAAAATTATAACAACTTATAAATTAAATTTTTGATTAACAAATTAATCAGTTTTTTTTTTTTTAACCTGCAGTCAGGCCAGCATGGTGTGTCTTTATTGTATATATGCTAGATATTTACGAATTGTTGTGACTTTTATATACTGACTTACTCATTATCAAAAAACTATTTTTCTAAATACAACCTAAGGAATGATATTTCACTCCTTTACTAATTTGAATAATTCCTCTAATTAATAAAATTATTGCCTATAGGTCATTACTGTAGATTATTTTAAGTTCTGTCTGCAATTAAAAATCAAACCACTTAATTCTGTAACAAACCCAATCCTTAATAATTGCCATATACTTCTTTTCTTTTATTTCTTTGGTGTCCTCCAAGTTTGAGTCCTCTAGAGGTAACGGTAGTTCTTTTAGGTCCTGTTCAATCTGTTTGTCAAGTCTGAACTTGGGCCTCTTGTTTCTTTTGTGCTTTTCTATAATATTGTGCTTCTTTTCCTATTCTATTACTTTGGCATAGTGAGTATTCTAGGTCTCCTTTTTAAAGTTTGTTCTTATCTTCTGATAGAGTTTATCAATTATACCCTATGTGTTCGCTGATGGAATCTTGAGCTGCTTTTTGAGATACTTCTTCAAGGAGGTGGTCTTGCTTTCTTCTATGTATCCACAGATGATATTGAAAAGACCCCTGTCAGATTTCTGGATCTCTTTTAACCATTTGTCTATCTAGTCACTTATTTTAGGTTGACCTTCTTTCTTCTCTTTTATTTCTTTGCCAATAAGTTTATTGATTTTTTCATTTGCCTTCTGCCATAAGTTCTTCCGAGTTTCCCTAGTGGCTAGGTATTCAAAAAGATGTCCTAGTGTCTCTTTATGAAGTTCACATGCTGGGCAAGTAGTTGTGATATACACATCTGATTTTCTCTTCTTAAGTGTCTATAGGACTGAAAGTTTATTGTAAATTAAGTTAGTTAAGAAGCTTTTGTCTTTATTGGTTTTGAAAGAGGTATCGAATGTATTGGTCAGATTGAACTGATTCCAAAAGGTTGGCCAGTCTATAATTTTTTTATTTTAGATCCAAAGATCCTGGATCCATTTTTGTGTTGTCTAGTCTAGTTCAATTTTTTTCTTATTGAACATTTTAATGAAGTCTTTGCTGCCAATTTCTATTATATATTTTCCCCATGCTGCTATCGTAAGAACTCTTTCTAGCTCTGATAGTTAATGTCAAGTTATTGGGTTCTCCCACCTGGCCTGCTTGACAAGTAAGTCTACTTAATTGTTGAATCTGTAGATTTTGTGAGCTTTGACCTTTAGGATTTCCAGATTCAAGTCTTTCTTCTTTACTAGGTCCTTGATTTTATTCTAAAGTGGCCAATTAGTGATCTTTGTCCATCTTCTTGTAGATGTCTCTATTTGTGAGCAGATGGATTTTCATACTTTGATTGCAGTGTTACAGTTAGTATAAATTGTAACTGTTGTATTTCGAGGAACAGTATACAGTGCAGTGAGAATAGTTAGTATTTTAGCCCTGGTTACTGATAGCCATGTGGATGTTTCTACTGAGAACTGTTTAACTATTTTGTCTTCCTCTATTATAATCCAAGCTAAACCTATTTCCAATTCACAATTTGGCATTTCTTTTTTATAAGAGCCATCTGTATAGAATGTAAGCTGATTAGCCATATTCTTTTGTTGTATCTTAAGATGCTTTTAAGTTTGTCTCTGTATTTTTTTGTGGTATACTTTTTCTATTAGTGTAATATCCTAGTCTTCTACTTGAATTTCTACTTCGACTGGTCTGGGAGTTGATAGAGACATTATTTGCTGAAATGTATTTGTCTGCCAGTCTGTAGGGTTTCCTGATAGAAGGATCTATTTCTTTTTTCTTAAATTATTGTGTCGATTGAGCTGTGGGAAGAGATGAATCTGTGACCGGACTACTTCTAAAGGCTGCTCTGTACTGTCTGATTGAAGATAAATAATATTATTAGTAGGATCATATACTAGCTGATATGGAGTAAAATAGATTTTGTTGTTTATGAATGCTGTCTTTCCCTATATATCTGTTGGAGTATTAGCCTGGACTGTTCAGTAAATCTTCCTTCTATCTGGATTTATTGAAAATGCCTCAGTTTGCATATTATAAACTATCTATTCAAACCCATGTAGAGAGTTTTGTAGGGGATCTTGATTTACTGTTGTTTTTTCCCTCACTTTTTTGTATCAGGAGAGAACTAGTCCCTTGCATTTGCTATAAAGGATTTGAACTGCTCTTTATTTCTTAAGTGTCATTGTGGTAGTGTTGATAAGCTGATCTTGAAATATGATCTTGTGTTTTCAGGGTGATGGAATGGCTTTTCTATATTCTTTATTCTTTTGCAATATAGATTTGATTGATAAGATATCTCCCTGATAATTGAATATGTTTTTCTATCTTCAACTTTGAAAAGTAACTTGTATGCTATTTGCCAAAGCCAGTGTCGTAGCTACCAAGTTTACTTTCATCAGCTTGTAAGAGTTGATAGGATTGCTTAAAATATTACCTGGCTCCCAACATTTGATTTGCCTTTGTTTCAGTCTGATTATAGTAGCAATACCAAAGATCTCATTGTTGTTAAGCTGATAGAAAAGTGCAGGTATATGACTTTCTAGCTATATCTTCCAAATACTTTTGAAATTATATATTCCTTTGTTGTGAATACAACTGTTCGAGATCATTCCACAGATCAGAGCCTTGTTCTTGAATACTTTCCTAAACATGACTGTAAGATCATTACATATTTTCTCACTCAGGTGTATATGTTGTGTTCTATATTATATTCTTGAAATCAAGACCCTATTAATAATATATTAGGTATGTTTTTCTGTCAGCTTCTTCTTGGCTATTGCCTGGACTACTGTTCTGATCTCTGATTATATAAAACTGATAGTGTTCTTATTTTTTTGTCTCGATTCTAATCAGATACCAAGAAATCTAGCCTAGTCCTTCTTGTTAATTTCATGGACTATAGTATTTTCTGTTCTAGCCTGAATAGTCCCAGAGACTTGTGGATTTCAGTTAATAGTAAGAAGGATTGACTTTTCTACATTGATCTGAGAATCATTTGCTATATAGAACTTTTTTGCTTCTTCCAGGATCTTTTTCAGATCTTTCTTGGATTTGACAATCCAGGTTGTGTCATTCATATAGGCAATTACTGCCTGCCTTAAGGAGAGCTTCATATTCTCTTCAGGTTTACTAAAGTTGGGAGACCATTCTTCTTTCATGAAATAATCCAGGTTGCTGTTGTTTTGGATCTTGCATAAAAGTGGATCATAAAAGATTTTCCATAATAATGAAGAAATTGTTTCTCCTTGATCTATCCCATCCCCTGCCACTATTGGATTAGATAGTCCATTAAAAAGGATGATACTACAGCTTTTGTCTTTGAAGAGGTCTATTATGAGTTTCTTAATAGTTGTAGGAATTCGAATCTGATCTATGGTCTTTTTAAGCATATACAGAAATATTGTATCATATGCCTTTACTGTATCTTGAAATAGAATCCATAGTTCTTTTTTTTTTTCTAGTCTTTTCACAAATATTGTTTAGCAGGTGGATAGGCTCTGCCATACTTTCTTCTTGTAGCCCAGCAAAGTTTGGTTCTTTTAAGATTTTGTATTGCTTGCAAATGGCTAATAATCGGTTGATAAAGATCTTGGTAAAGCATTTTCGAGCTGTTTCCAAGAGGACAATAGGTCTTGTATTAGTTAGATAACATTTCCAAGGCTTGGGTTTGAAAATGGAGTAGATGTTACTGCTTTTTCATTTCTTAGATACTCGACCTGTACTTAAAACTTTATTAAAAAGAAGACATAAAGTTTCTTTTCCTTTGATCCCCAAATGTTTGAATATTTCATAGCTGATGTATGAGGGGTCAGCAGTCTTGTTGTTAGGAAGAGATTGCAAAGTAGATTTGAGCTTTTCTACTTTGATTTCTTTTGTTAAAGATGAATACCATATTGGGTCAATCTATTCTTTGGGTTGATATTCTTTTTTCCAGGAGGGGTCTAGATTCTCAAAGTTAATATTTCTCTTTTTGAATGCCTTTTTGTGATATTCTTCAACCTTGCTTCTGATGGTTAGGGGTTAGTAGCAATGTATTCTTTCCCTTCCTGATTTGTGATTAGCATCCGATTTAATGTGATTCTTAATTTTTTATGGTTTAAGACTAAGCCCAACATTCACTTCTGGTTGGATCTAAGATCATCATATCTGTTATTCAGAGCCTTCTTGATTTGATTTTTGATATGAAGACTTTCTTTTTTTCTTGCATATCATTCCGAGAGTATGTTCTATCTTATTGATTTTCCTCAATTGCTCTGGGATCTCTTTTTGTGACTGGGAAGATACTAGTTCTTTATCACGGGATTCATAATTGCCTTGTAGATTCTAAATGGTCTTCTCTATATTTTCCATATTTTTTATAGTCTTTATATCCCTGTTAACTTGGATTTTCTTTAAAAGAAAGTGGATCTTATTGGCTTCTCTGTAGGTTTCAAAATTTTTCTTTGAGATTACTGATCCTATCTTAACTTCTTTTCTTCTGCTGGAAGTGAAGTAGACTCTTTTCTGATTGAGGTATCTGTATGCACCCTTAATAATTATGTTTTCAAGTTCTTGCCAAGCCTTTTCGAGTTCTTAAGAACTGTTCTCAGTTTCACACCAGGAGGCCTGTGCATCAATTTCTGAAAGCTTGCATTCTATCCAAAGTTTGAATTTTCTCCATTGTTCTATAGTGGAATTGCCTGGATCTGGTATTTTTTTTTCTTTTGTTCTATCTTGTTCTTGTATCTGGTTTTTGAGTAGATTGTTTGTTGTCATTCTTGTTAATAATAAGATATGATCATTACCTAGTAGTGTCTCTACTGAAATATTTTTGAACTCGTATATATTGTTTAGGCTAATTTCTAGTGGTATCCAGATATAATCGATTCTACTGTGTAGTGAGCTATTTGTCCATGTGAAGATAGTATTCCCTTCTTTTTCCCAGGAGTTTTAGACATCTATATAATTCCAGTCTTCTAGGAAATTAAAGAGACTTATTTCAGTTTTCTGTATCTCGGGATTGTTTCGTCTGTAGATAGTGATCGATCTACTATAGGGTTGATAACTGTATTAAAGTTACTCATGATTATGACTTTGAAGTAATTTCTTTGCTTATCTAGGATCTTGTTTTGAAGTAACTGTTGTAGCCATTTGCTTTCAGCTTTTCCAGATGGCAAATATACTTGGTAGATACAAAGTTTGCTTCTTGTTAATAGGAAATTGGCTTCTATTATATGTCCTTCTATTCTTTTAATTGATTCTAACTTTTTCTTGATGTTTTTTCTAATGAGAAACCCTATTCCAGACCCTCTGGGTTTTTCATTATTGCAGCTGTAAAAGAATTTGTGCATTTGCTGTAAGTTAAAAGCAAAGTTTATTATTTCTTTTGTTAATTTAGTTTTACAGATCCCTAAGATGTCTATATCAAGATTTTGTATGAATCAAAATAGTCTTTATTGCTCAAGACTAGTGTTAATGCCTCTAATATTATATGTTTCAATAGTAATAGTATTTTCTATTATGGAATTGTCAATAGTATAGTTTTTATACAGTGTTCGTTTTTGTCTAGTTTATTAATAGTATTCTTTTTAATTATACAAATGAAATCGTCAAGTGGTATGGTATGTGTTGTACTAGGAAGGATTGTATTAGTTTCTGGTATTGTTTCTATAGTTACTCCTTTTTTTCAAAATGAGCTTGATTCCTCTTATGGGTCAGACTCTTTCCTGGTGTACCTTGATTGAACTGGTGTATTTTTAGGAATGATTATTCTATTGCCTTCTTCTTACCCTGTTCTGATTATCTGTTTTCTCTTCAATTATATTTATTCTAGTATTTAATCACTTGAGATTATTCAGGATTTGGTATAGAGGATCTTGATTACTATCACTTTCTGAATAATGGCTTTGTAACTTATTATGCAAACTTCTTCTTCTGTTATGATGATTAATTGTTCTCTTTACTACTGATAGTAAAGTATCTAGGGGTGTCTTATGTTCCAACTATATACAGTAGTTGCTACCTTGAAGGTTATGTCTTCTTCCTTTTGCCTTTTTTCCAAGGTTTGTCCTTTTCTGCAAATCCCTTTCAGTTTTTGGGTCATCTTCAAATGTTATATATCAGTTTGCTCTATTGTTGTTTCTGATGTCAGTTTGACTTAGTTGTCATAAGTGCAATTCAATATGTGTTGTTTCAGGATAAGCTTTCTTTTTGTTATAATTGCTGTTCTTTGTTTTGATCATTTTTTGGACATTTCTTTGTCATGTACTGTATCCTTCCTAAAGTGTTCTTTAACATTCCAGCTGAGTTTATGACTATGTATAGATATATGTTATCTCAGAGCCTTGTACAAATTTTCTGCTGTTGCAAAACAGACTACTGCATATCCTCTTCTTTTCAAAGTGAAAGGGTTTCTGATATATAACATATTTTGGCTCCTGTATACTGTATTGTTCTTGCTATAAGACTTGTGAAGGTATTGTGTATACTATACAGTCATAAGGATTGGTTGTTATGGTTTTTGAGAATGGTATCAACTTCATAGTCATTTGATTCATGTTAAGTAAAAATTACTCTAAAGGTATCTATTTTGACATAAATAAACCATCTATCCTCCAAGTCTTGTTAATTTGGGAGGAGTCTTATTTTGATTCTTCTTTGAGAGTAAGAGTAGATGTAAATATGGATACTCGAGACTATTTCATATTTTTGTAAGGCAGCCTTGATTTCTTGATGAGTATAATTACAGTTAAGATCTATCAATGTAACAACTATTGTCTTGTTTTCTTCTTCTACTACCTCTTGTTTAAAGAATTTCATTTCTAGTGTAAGTATGAAGTTTCCCATTTTTCTGCTTGTATAGGAATTAAAGTAAAGTTTTCTCCTTCTTTCTTGTTAATTTTCTCTATACATTATAAGGCATCTTTTATTTTCTCAAAGGTAAAAGTTGTCCAGGCATTATCATTGAGAAAATCTTTTTTGAATGATAGTATGTTTTTAGATAGACTCAAGGCATTATGAAGATAGCCTAATCATTCTTTTTCTATATTTCCAATATTCTGGAGGTAAAGATTCTGACCTTAAATTCTCTCTTCTTGGTGATATGAAATGGATTTAAACTAGATATCTTGGATCTGTTTCGTGTATTATAGAAGATTTGTTCTACTATGTTTTCTCCTTCAACTCTTTTCTGAATGTTTACCATTTCAAGTTCTTTTTCCAGCTCTTCCTTCATATTCTTATTACTTATTTCAACTTCAATGTTATTTAAAATTTCAATATTGATTGTTGGTTGAACTTCCATGTTCTCATTTTGAGTGATATTCTTATCTGAAATTGAGTTTCCTAATATAGAGTTTATAAACTCATCCTTGGTATGAAAATTTTTTGAAGTATGGAGGGGATGACCATTTGTAGAAGTATCTTACTCCAAAATGCGTCTAACTTTTTTTTCCAAGAAAGGTACCATAAGGTCTTCTTCTCTTCCTTGACCTTGTATCTATAAGTATAGGATATGTGTTTTAAGGACCTCTGTTTTGATGAATATAGTTGGATCTACATTTAAAATTTTTGCAAGAATACTATCGAGTATTGAGTATTCTGTTGATCCTGGTATCTGATTGGACTTGTCTTGTATGGTGAGAATATTAAAGATTATTTGGGTAGCCATGTTTCTTTTCTCTGGTCATGTTTTTCAGCTATTCTAACTATTGTATCAAGAATGTGTAGCTATTTCTTCTTGGCAATTTGTATGATTCTCTATTCCTTTATTATATTGGTCATGTGTAAAGGAGAATAAAATACTGATTTGTTGTTTTGTTTAACCTTAATTTGTTTATTTGTTTATGTTTAGCAAGATATGTGGATTGATTGTTTGTTGTCTTGTTTGATGTCTTGTTTACTTAAATAAGTTATTAATCCTTCCTGTTTGGTTCTTGTTTATTTTCTGGATTTGATGTTGATCTTCTTTGTTATGAAAAATTAGTCATTTATCTGTAGACACTTGATAAACCTTGCTATGTTATTTTGATGCTAAATTATTTGACATGTATATATTCACATAACTTGTTTTGATGTTTAGACAGGTATGTATGGAATCAGAATACTCTATTGTTTAGTCCTTGAGAGCCTTTGATGTTCTTCTGGGCTTTGCAAGCTTTGAGTTTTTCTGATTTATCAGAAAAAACTTTTGTTTATAAAGTTCTTTCTAGTACCTAGAAAGGTGTAAACAGATACTGGTCTGACTAAAAGCTTGGGGAGTTGATATTGGGCTCTCCTAAGTTTATTGTAAATCAGCTTACGGATATGTTTTTCTTCTCTTGTAAAATAAAGCTAGTGTAATAGTATACTATTAAAACTTCTTTTAATCGATAAAGTGATCTCTTGGGGGAATGGTTGAATATTCTAGTTTGTTATTAAGTCTTGAATCTTTGAGGGATAAGATGTTTTTAGGCTGGCTTCTCTTTTTCAAGAAAATTA